>PVHY01002744.1:0-61730 GCA_004024945.1 Uropsilus gracilis
TTCAGGTCTGACCTTTAAGTCTTTTATCCATTTTGAATTGATTTTTGTACATGGTGTGAGGGAGTTTTCTTGGTCCATTTTTTTTTGCATGTCTTAGTCCAATTTTCCCAGCGCCATTTATTGAAGAGGCTATCTTTACTCCAACATAAGTTTTTCACTCCTTTGTCAAAGATTAGTTGACTATATATGTGTGGTTTTATTTCAGGCAATTCTGTTCCATTGGTCTGATTGCCTGTTTTTGTACTAGTACCAAGCTGTTTTAATTATTATGGCTTTGTATATAGTTTGAAGTTTGGAATTGTAATACCTCCATTCTCTTTTTTTCTGGTCAGGAGGTTTTTTGATATTCGAGGCCTTTTGTTATTCCATATGAATTTCATTAATTTTTGTTCTATCTCTTTAAAAAAGGTCATTGGGATTTTTATTGGGATTGCATTGAATCTGTAAATTGCCTTTGGTAAGATGGCCATTTTGATGATATTTATCCTTCCAATCCATGAACAAGGAATGTCTTTCCATTTCCTTACGTCTTCTTCTATCTCTTTTAGCAGTGTTCGAAAATTTTCTTTGTATAGCTCTTTCATGTTTTTAGTTAGGTTTATTCCCAGATATTTTATTTTATTTTTTTTGTGTAATGGTAAATGGGATGGTTTTTTGAATTTCTTCTTCTTCTACTAGACTTTTTGCATATAGGAAAGCTACCGACTTCTGTGTGTTGATTTTGTATCAAGCTACCTTACTGAACTGGTTTATTATTTCAAGCAATCTTTCTGTGGATTTTTTGGGGTCATCTATATAGATAATCATGTCATCAGCATATAATGATGTTTCTCACCCCATCATGGACTGGTAACAAATATAATGGGTCCGCAGGGCATGAACCAATTTCTTTGACCAGTAAAAGGAAAAGACAGAGGGACAATGTATATTGTAAATATTTAAGAGACATACCAGCTAATTACAAAACGGGACTTCATTTGAATCTTGATGTCAAAAGACAGTAAAAAAATAAAATTTGTAAACGAATGAGGGAACTATTCTATACTCACTGGGTATTTGATGACATTAAAAATTAAGATCAATTTAAAATATGGAAGCAACTGAAATGTCTGAAAACAAATGACTGGATGAAAAAAATGTGGTCTATATACACAATGGAATATTACTCATCAATTAAAAATGACAAATTGGATGATTTTATGATAACATGGATGGACTTAGAAGAATTCATATTAGCAGAAACAAGTCAAAAAGAAATGGATTAAACAAGACTAAGGATCTTTGATAACTGTTGAAGCGGTAGCATCAATGTGTTCTTCTCTTTTTTTGTATAAATATGAAGTTCTCCATATTGAAAAGAATTCACCTTGTAAAAGCATACAACATGTCATGGGGATTGACATAAGCTATTAATGAAGCAATGAGTTTATTTTGTCAAATGACAGTATTTTAAAGATAGGTGAAAGATTTTCTATTTTCATTTATTTATCAAGTTTTGATTCACTAATTATGATTCAAGCAGGTGAAATGAGACCTAATATACAAAAGACCAAAATACATAAAATTATTTTAGCATAAGATTCTTAACACATGGCATGCATTTCCCCTTTTCTATGAGGACAGCTGTGATGGAGAAATGAACATAATAAGAGAAATCTGGCTACCAGTTCTTTCTTTTCAATTTCCAAAGCTGTGAGACCTTCAGCAAGTTATTAAACATTTCTGAGTTTCAGCTCCTCCATCCGGAAATGGGGCACACGTGCCCACTACATGGCACCTTTATACCGACTCAATGAGACAATGTATTAAAAATAAAAATGACCTTCGTGCCTGGCATAGAGAGTCCAATGCATTCTAAGACTCTCCAGCTAGAACTTCCACTCCCCCAGATTCAGGGCTCAGCCCCACAAGGGTGACACCTCACCCCCCTGCCACTGCCGATGCCAGCTGCAAACCAGGCTGCCACTGTCCTTCCATAGGTTCTCAGAAGAGAAACTGCTGACAATCTACCTGGACCCTTCTCTGTTTCCACCTGAGGTTGAGGAAGCAAGAGCACTTCAGTTACAATTCTACACAAGCAGCTAACACGAGCCATCAGGAAACCTCATGCCCAAGTGGATGCAGAAGTTCAGGAACCACAACTTCCAACAGTAAATTTTGCAAGTTTACAAAGACATCGAGACACTGGCCAAAGGGGTGCCGATCACCAGTTCCAATGTGTTGGGGGAGGGAGGAGGGGATGGTTTCCAGGCGCCACCAAGCAATTATCTGATGCCAGCTTGGCATCTGTTATTGTGGAGCTGCCATCTATACCACCTGGCATGGCCTCTCTGACTGCATTGACCTTGCCATCCTTGTCACCAACTGTAAGTGCAGCTCACCCATCTGCGTAGATTCTTACTGGTTCTAGTAGTGACACAGACAAATCAGGCGGGGCAGAGCCAAGGAGAGGTGGCTGGATGACTGGTGAACCCCTCAGCACCCCAGGAATCTTCACAATCCTGCTCTGGGCTCTCTCTTTGGAGTTCTTTTGTATTCTCTCATCCTATGCTCTCTGTGAGCGCTCATATTACTCTCGCTAGGTTCTTGTGTTTGTGCCATTTATCCCCTCTATCCTAGGCCCAGGTGTGCACACCCACACACACGCATGCCCACTGTTCCGCACAATTATGGGGAGGATGGAACACCCCAGGTGCTGGTTATGCAGGCTCATGGAGGAAAAAGCCTGACTCATTCTCTGAGCCTATAGTATCCTACAGTTCAAGGCATGGACACTACCTGGGACAGACCATCAGATTCTACAAGTGAAGGGCTCTGTCCCACACAGCTCCCTCACCCCCATCTTGCAGCAGAGGTCAACTGCAAGCCCAGGTTGCTCTATTTCTGTATTTCAAACTGGATGGCTATTTATCAGGTTCCCTGGAGTCCTTTTTAGATGGGATTGATTTGGTAGAATGAACTACAGAACTCAAGAAAAGATTTTACTTACTAGATTCCTGGTTTATTATAAAAGGCGACAATTCAGAAACAGCCAGAAGGAAGAGATCTGGGCAAGGTCTGGAGAAAAGTCTCAGCATCCCCCCAGGCACATCATTATCCCGCATACTCTCTCCTGAACTTCCCCACATCCTTCAACCCAGTAGTCATGTGATACGTGACTAACACTCTTAACCTGGTGCTCATAGAAATCTGGTCAACCAGCAGCAGAAAATCGTCTGCCTTGATTACCTTGTGAACTACTGGATTGATCAAGGCCTGGAATTTCCTCAGGGAATGTTTCAAAGCCTCCTTTCTTTAAGAGGTGTCTTTTATAGCACCCTCCTCTCCTGCAAGAGGTGAGGATTTGCCTAAGGCTGTGAAGTAGACTGTTGAAAGAAGACAGTCGCTATCACTCAGGCCTTCCCACACTAGTTCCAGTCTCTGTCTGGCGATGAGACAGCTTGACCCTGGGCTTCTCCGGGCTGCCGATGAGTGAACCCTTACTTATCTCTAGACTCTAAAACTGAACAGCGGAGACATTTATAAACGTGGCCGGGAATGAACTTGGAGCCACCTAGCTCAAGTCTCTTGCGAGCCAAATCATTATTTAATCAAGTGGGTGAATGGGAAAGAAAAGAGCAAAGCTACTTAAATATGGATGATAATAGTCCTGGCTTCACCTCTACTTGTGAGAAATAATCCCTCTTCCCAGTGACACATACAGTAAGTCAGAAGATTGCCATTTACTGCTCTTGCTTTTAGCATTCCTCATCATCCTATGTGGATGGCCTCTCATCTATCAGCAGCAGCTTAGATGTCATTGACATCTAAGTTATAAATTTAGCTTGGGAAAAATAAGACTTTTCTGGCATATGTGTGGATATATGAAACTTCAGTCTTGACTTAGAGTACACAGTGTCTCATCACTTGTTTTCATCTTATGTAGACTTTTTAATGTTCGAAAGGCTGCCTTGCTTTCTATTTTATAACGTTTCATGGAGACATTTTAAAATTAAGGAAATATTTTGCCCATATCTTCAATAAATGCAGCTGAATATTCCTGGGAACTCTTTACTTTCTGAAGGAGAAATAAACATATAGGAGAAAAGGATATATTCTATGGCTGTCAAGATGTGAACATGGGCAGATCATTACTAATTGGTCTGGTTGTAGATAAGTGAGTTAGTCAGGCTTTTTCCTTCACCAGCCTGTGGGCCTGGGCTTCTGTGTCTTCCCCATGATTGTGTGGCCCAGTGGGTGGGCACATTTGTGAGTGTGCATACCTGGGCCTAGAAGAGAGGGGGTAAAGGGGCATGGAGAGCAAGACCACATGCATGAGCATGAGAGAGCATAAGAGAATTCCAGAGAGAGAGAGAGAGAGAGAGAGAGAGAGAGAGAGAGAGAGCACAAGCCCAGAGAAAGAGTGTGAATATTCCTGGCTGCTTGTGGACTCACCTGCCTCCCTGGGGCCCCTCAGCCCTGGCCCTGCCTGGTGTGTCTGTGTCACTGCTAGAACCAATAAAGAATCTTCCCAAGCCAGGTATGGTGGCATGCACCTGTTGTCCAAGCACTGGGAGGCAAGTGGCCTGGGATCGCTTGAGTTTGTGGATTCGAGACTACCCCAGACATCATAGTGAGACCTGGTCTTGATAAAGTAGCTCGGCACCATGGCAGGTGCCTGTAATCCTAGCTACCTGGGAGGCTGAGGCTGGGGATCACTTGAGTTCGTGACACCCTAGACAAATTGAGTCTGCAGTGCCCCAGGCAACATAGTGAGATCTAGTCTCCAAAAAAAAATAAAAGAAAAAGAAAAAAAGAATCTCCCCAGATGGGTGAGCCTGATGCCTGCTTCCCCTACAACTGGCGATGACAATTGGTTCCATCACGCTGGTCTCCAAGAATATTAAGATTTTTCAGTACTAAAGAAAAGACTATATGGCTAATACAGAGTAGCTAACTCTGTGATTCCTTTGTTCAGCCATTTATCCTTAACTTGCTTCCCCAGCACCCCAGCAAGGTGAATGATATACATTAGTTCTTTTGCAAGTAGATGGCCCATTCGAGTCTTTCCAGAAGTGAATGTGACTTCTCCAAAAGCGCACGGCCAATGTCAAAGCTGGATCCAGAGAGCGCAGCAAGAAAACCTCCGGGAGCACCAGCGGGACCTCCAACGACACTGAACAGCTCCCTGGCCCAGGGAAATCTTGCCCAGAATGTGACTGGAACAGGTTCTGATGCTTGTGAAGATGAGATGTACCTGATCTCCTGGAGGCCCACCGGTCTCATTGATGCTTTTGAAAATCAAATGTTCTCTTCTGGCTTCAGTGATAGGCTCTGACATCTAGTTCTTCCTTATCGGAGAAAAGACAGGGGGGAGATTTCCCTTATGGCCATCTTTTCTGATTTCATAGGTGTGGCTTTGGCTTGCGGTCACGGATGGACAGTGGACGGTTTCCATGGAAACCCAACTCCCAAGATGGCTATGTCAAGCTTTCCTAGAAGATGCAGCGTTCTTATTTAGAACGCCATCAGGGATTGTCTCACCTCACCTGTGCTTAAAAAATCCCCAGAGACTGCGTTTCTGTGTCAGGACTTAACCAAAGCAGCCGACAGACGGACCTGCACCCAGGAAAGGCAGGGGGGTTAGTTGAGCATGGAACCATCGGTGCTATTTCTGGCTCTGCTTGGCTTTTAGCAGATCATCTCAGTAGCCAGCTGACTTGGAAGCGAGTCGGAAGAAATGATTCACACCAAGTGCCAGATTCAGTTACACACCTCAAAGCCATCTGTGGTCTTTCTTCCTGCCCCTCAAGCCCTAAGGCCAGGAATCCTCCTAGACACCGCGGGATGAGTCAGGTGCGGCTGTCCGGACAAGCTGGGTGCTGGCTGGTCCCCACGCAGACACGCAGGCCTCCGAGCAGCCACAGCCCCGGTGCTCAGGGCTCCTGCCTCTTAATCAAATCCCAGCGCGGTGTAATGCCAAGCTCACGCGCAGCACACACGGATGCCTTCCAACACCTCGGGCCACTTGGCTGGCAGACGTGCCCCTCAGTTGCCATGCACCAGGGGAGAGGGAGGCCTCGCTGGCGCCGTGGGGGTCAGGCTGGGGAAAGGCAGCCTCTTCCAGGAAGCCGGCTGGTCAGGTTCCTGTAAGCTGCGGGCTGGCGTCTTCCAGCCACCTCGACACGAACTCCCAGACTCGAACGATTATGTAATTACGGAAAACTTCACAACAAACACGAAGATTCCTTCTGGAGGCCACATTTGAGGACCCGGCTGTGCATCTGAGCGTGGGAGGGAGGCCCAGGCCCACAAAGGGAAGAGCAAAGAGATTTATTGAACTTAAAAGGCCGCCGTTGAAGAGGGGGCCTCTCCCAGACCTCCCTTTTCGTGTGCACATTTTTTGCACCTGCAACTGTTTGTGGGCTGGAAAGCGGGGGCCCCCCCACCCCTGCTCCCGGGAGACCACGCTTTCATGCGCTGACCCCAAATGTGTCATTTTCCTGCCAGGGGGGGAGAAATCAAAAGAAACTGAGTTTTTAGAACTTTGCTGTAAAGAAAATAATAGTTCTGACAGGGATTGGAGCCACATTTTCAGGTTAGACACAGTTGTTAGAGAAGTGGCAGGAGGGGGGACGCTGTTCCTCACTTTCTTCCCTGACGGGGCTGATGCGCTTCGTTTCCCTGGGTTCTGGGTGACATCTGTGGCATCCTTTGTCTGGGGCCTGCAGCGAGCTTTCTGCCGAGAACCAAGTTTGGGTCAGAGCCCCGGTTCCCAGCGGACCTCCTGGGTTCTCAGAGAAACGATGCCATGAAATCACGTCCATTAAAACAAACCTTTGATAGCAGAAGTGAACTGTGGAATTCTAAAGCCGAAGCTCATCCAAGATGCGCTGACAGGTGGCCTTGCCTCAGATGGGGTTTGTGGGTGCAGCTCGGGTGAGAGCTGGGATCAAAACTTGATGTTGGCCATGAATCCACTTCCTCCTTCCCCCACCACCCACCTCATCTGTGGAGATGAAAGTTAGAGTAGAAAGCCTCTTTTAAACCATTATGAACTGTTTTATTCAAAGCAGCAGCTGTGAATTTTTATAAGACCAGCCAAGATTGGTTCAATTATTTGCTCCATCTTAGCCGGGGAATAGAAAGTTTTAAACCAAAGCTCACAACTGAAGCAAATGTGTTCACATCAGGGAGAACACATTGCTCTAGCAAGGTGGCATCTATGCTGTCTTTAGCAGCGAGAAGATGGGCTTGGTCGAACAGATTAGAACAGTTAAGTGCAGATCAAGAGAACTTAGTTTTTCATCAGCTTGAATTAGTTAGAAGAGACGGAGGGTTTTCTATCAGGTCAAAACTTTACTGAAGGTGGAGGATGCATGGTTCTCCTACGTGTTATACAACCCAGAGTACCTTGCGGTCTGGTGGTCAAGATTTAAAGAAAGAAATAAACTTTTCAACGAGAGGGGAAATAGTTCTAGTCTCAGCTAGAAAGTGATCTTCTCTCTTCTGCTATGGTTTAATTAAGTAGTAACCTTTTTGAAGCAGGGAAGTTTGAGATTCCTGGTTCCTGTAAAACAAAATTTACAGTGACCTGCAGTTAGGGGTTTCATGGGGAAAAGGAGAGACCCTTGAAAGTTCCTTATCATCTTCCATGGGGCTGTACGTATCAGAGAGAGGTACCGGCGGTGTGGAATGGAGAGCGGGGCGGTGAGAGGGAGGGCTGGGAGCCTGAGGCATGAAGGCTAACAGGTCATGGGATTATGGATGAAGGAGGAAAGAAGAGCTGAGGCCAAACGCAGGAGTAGAACCAGAAAAGGCAAAGTCAGTTGGTGGTGAAAGTGAGCAGTTTCACTTCAACCCGAGCTAGCCTGACCTGAGCGGGTTCAACACAGGAAGCCTGGCTGCAAAGCGCCGAGAGGAGCTTTCGAGCCAAAGAGAGCAAGGGTCAGGATTCTAGCAACTTCCTGGCCCACAAATAAGTCTCTGAGTAAGTCCTATTTCAGGCCTCTGCTCTGGGCATCAAAGAACACCTCCTTTGATGGAGCGAGATCCAGTGCTGGGAAGCACCAGGTGAAAAGTCAGTGTCCCGGGCAGAGAGAGGCCCCCAAGAGTATTCATCTGGGAGGAATTCTTGACAGTCGTAGGAGCCTAGAGACGGGTACTCAAAGATCTTCACCTTCTATGAGCATGTTGACCCTCGGGGAGATTTAGAGCCGGTAGGGAGTTTCATTTGTTGTGAAATCTTCACAGATCATTTCACTTAGTGATGCTTGGCCTGTGGATAGATTTCTACCCCTTTCATGAATAATATAGACAGGAGAAAAGGAACCCTCCAAACAGGAGCTTTTATCGGGTGGGGGGAGATAGAGGCATATTTGTTTTAGAAAAGGAAAATGAAACATTAGGAATAAAGGAGGTAGACCAGAAAGACAACCTGAGTTGGCCAGCCTCAGGATGGATTAGGGATAGGCTACCTACCCCCAAATATGGTTATAAGTATGGTTTCACTTGGAGGAAAAGACATTTGTCTCTCTCTTTTTTTTTTTTTTTTTTTGAGACTAGGTCTCATTATTTTTGCCTGTGGAACCACAGGCTCACATTGCCCAGGGTACCACAGACTCAAGTGATCCCCAGCTCCAGCCTCCCAGGTAGCTGGGATTACAGGCACACGCCCCCACGCCCAGCTATATTTTTTTGGAACTAGGTCTTGCTACGTGCCCCATGCCCCTGGCAGGACGTGAACCGTGATCCCCATCCCTGGCCACAGCTTCCTAGGCTGCCGTTTACAGGTATGTGCCACCATGCCTGGTCCATTTGTCTCTTGTATCACAGCATTTGATTTTGTTTGCTTGAGCAGTTTCAACACCCATCCCTCATGCCCTGGAGGCCTTTCTTCCAACTGAGGACCTCTGGGAAGCAGTGGGTGTTGGGGTACCCTGAACGCAGAGCAGCAACTTGTCCACAGGTCATCTCTGCTCCCAACAGGTGACACTTAACAAGAACTTAAAGTCTGACGCTTCCACTTCCCATTTAGCAAACAAGGTGCACCCAGTTTTAAACTTTATTTTCCTTCACTACTGAACATAAAAATGAAAGACAAAACATACATGTGATGAAGATACCTATTTCTACAGATGCCTGTTGACTGACTTCTGAATGGTACTTTTTGTTCAGCTATTTTGTCTCCCTTCACTCCAGCCCTTAGAAAGCTAGGGGGTTTTAAGGATCAAAGATTTTCTTGGCAATATCCCTGGGGAGTGTTCAACCTTTTCCAGGAAAGTGAATTTGCCACCATGCGATCCTCCTTCTGAATGACCTGAGTTAGGGTGACTGTCACCTGCCAGAGGCTATCCACTGCCCCCCCCTAGGAGATTATCTACCTACCATTGGGAAACTCACCGGCCCCCATCTCTGAGAAACAGAGTCAACACCCTTGTTTCTTACAATACCCAAAGTTCTTTACCCGGCACAATCCTTCACTCTTTCTGTCCCAACCCATTTCATGGATTTTTCAGGGTTTTCCTAGGTTTACAAGTAATGGCTTTTTCTCCTTTATGGAAGAAACTCAACTTAATAATTCCTCAAATACTGCCTGTAAGTACATGCAAAATAAGTACTAAACCATTGCGAATTCACAGTTTGGGTTTGTCAGTCTGTCCCTAGTCTTTATTCGGTGACTAATGTGTGCAGGGAGGGTTCAGGAGGAGATATTATGGGATTACAAAACAACAGTCACAATCACCAGCAGATTAGGTGTCTGCTCAAGGTTGAGAACACTCAGGAATGGGAAATTAGCACAGGTTTCAGAAAGCTGTCATCTGATGTAGCATTTATATGACAAAAGAAATCTCAAAAATACCTGACATTAAAGTCTTAACTCACTGCAGATCAGTGTACTTGCCAGAGAGTAATAGTTTAATGAAACGTTCTTTCAAGTCACCTCTCCACATATCAACATAAACCACAACTCCAAACTTAGTATTCTTGTAGTTGTCACCAAAGTTCCTAAAATTTTGATAAATTAAACATTTGTATTTTTGAAAGATGATGCCTCTCTATAGCATTCATCAAAGTCCATTTGCAGAGACACGAATAATTTTGTCATCTTCGTGCATCTGAATCGAAAAAATTGTCAATGAACTCAGTCTGAAGGATGGAAAGGAGCCATCTAAGAGTCTGTGGGGCAGGGGTTCACACCAGCAAGCCATTTCAGCAGGAGGATTTGCAGCACAACGACTCAGAAAAACAAGATAAAGGAAAGAATGTTCTGGAATTTGTGGGGTCAAATGGAATATGGAAACCTAAAAATGTCCCTTTGAGGACAAAATCTTTTTAAACACAGCTGTCTTGGAGAAAGTTCAACCTGCTCTTTCCTGATGATTCATTTTAGGGTAATTCTCTGCATTATTTACCATGTGGGGAATAGAAGAGTTCCGGCAGATTTCTGAGGAAAGGCTCTGCCCCACCCACCAGCCTTGGTTTGAAAACAGTCATGGGCTGAGTTTGGAGGGACCGAGGAACTTGAGCAGGTCTCAGCCCTGGGACATCCTTAGGGTTTTCCTGCCCAACCTCTGCTTTGTCAGGCCTGGTCTCCACTCTGACCCTGATGTGGGGCTTGAACCCCAAAACTTACCATTCCCTGGTCTCTCCAGACTGGGCTGCCTTCTGAGAGAGCAGAAAATCATCCCTACTTCTAAGGCCTGTTACTTTTCATTGGCTTGTGTGCTGTCTGCTTCCCCAAACACACCCATGCTTTCCAGCTGCCCCTGGAAGAATCTCATAAAGTAACAATCCCTGTTCTCATTTATTTGAGTCTTCACCTTACAGCAGGCAGTGCACTGAGCGGCTCCCATGAGATCTCACTCTTCAGATCTCACACTTCAGATTTCACTGAAATCGCACATGACCGTGAGTCAGATGGTTACTCCATCTTATAGACGAGGACATGGAGGCTTCAGCAGACTTATTCGTGGTGACATTGAAAGTCGAATCTCGATCTTATTCCTGTCTCCCCTCCATGGCAGGCAGCCTCGCTTAGAGTGGGGGTCTGTCTCCCTCAGTGGAAACCAGTTCGACGCTAGCTCTTCTCACCGCATGCGTGTTGTGCCACATGACAGCTTCCTTTGAACTCTTCAGGGCATTTGAGAAGTCAATGGACTTTTGTTCTTCAGCTATAGGCTCACGCTCTTCTGTTACAGCCACCATCAGCGTATGCTGAGGGAAATTAAAGACTCGAATGAGAATGTTAGGAAGTCCACAAAGCAAATCCCAAAGCATCTGCCACTTGGACTTATAATAGTGCCTCAAAGACATCATCAAGGAAAAGGATGGAAAATCTCTGAGAGGAAGTTCTCTGAGAATGTTTACGTGACAATGAAGTCAGGAAAATATGGTATTGTTGTGATTCCCCACATCATTGCAGGATCACAAGTGGTTCAGAAAGAAAGACACTCCAAAAGGAAGATGGACTTCCAGGGGATGTGACTCATAAAGAGGAATATGAAAGAGAAAAGCAACTTGTCAGATGGACAATGAGCTTTTATTTGAAGCATATGGAGCCATATGAAGAATACAGAGAGGTGGAAGTCAGACAGGGAACAAGGACGACAGAAGATGTTCCGCCTGGGGCAGGGGAGGGGGTGGGCGGGCAGCAAGCAAAGGAAATGAGTGAGAAGGACAAAAATACAGGAGACCTTTGTGTAGAAAGTAGAGAAACATACCCTACTTTTAGCATCTTGAAAGATGTCGCCTATTTATTACAAAGTGAGATGAAATGTCTAATGTTTTCTTCCAAATGACTCAAAGAGCTTCAAAAGCTTTCAGTTTAGGTCATACATTAGCCAGGAGAAAATCTTAATCTTCTCTCTCTGATAAGCAAACTCTAGCAGCATTTCCAGTCTCATAAAAGGATGTTTTCCGGAAAGAGACACGAAATGTGTTTTTCCTAAAGGGGACACCAAAAGTTTGGTTTTTTTCTTTTTTTCTTTTTTTTTTTTGAGCTTGGCTATGACTGGCAAGGCTCAGACCAAAGAAAACAACTGCAGGCAGAAGAGAATCGCCTTCTCTATCCCGTTCCCTTCTCCACAACTCCAAGAGAACATGATCATGTGTGTGTTTGTGTGTGTGTGTGTGTGTGCGCGCAGCTTTCTTCGGTGCCACTTATCTGTCTTCAAGTAAAAATCTGCCCACGACTTTGTCTCTGTCTCCGAGGAAATGGCTGTATCAGAAATCTCCTTTTCTAAGACCAAGTACCTCTGAAAATGCCATCTGGTGCTCTTGAACTTCACATTTTTATACAAGTTTATCCTGATGAAATCCTTGGCATTTTCCCGAGGCTCTTTTGCCTTCCTGCCAAATGTTAATTGGTACCTGTTCCCCTAAGTCTTGAATTCTCCCTTCCCAGCTGTAGAGATGAGCCTGAAGGGTACTTCTTGACTTGGGAATCTTTTCCCTAAAACTGGGCTCTTATTTCCAGTCCCAGCTGGAGCCCCCTCCCAGCTTCCGTACCTTCACAGCGGTTCCTCAGGAGCCATGCGCTGTGTTGCTCCAGTCCTCCCCAAAGTGACCTCGCCTTGACAGAACCAGCCTGCCCGGCGGCTTAGTTCAAGGTTCGCCAAATTCCTTTAGTACGTGCCCTGTCGTTTGTCCTTCAGCCTTAGTCACTCATCGTACGTGCCCAAATCCTCCACCGCAGCTCAGCCTGCCATTCAGCTCCTCCCAGACAAAGAGCCCATACTTGCTCTTCCTGGAACATGATTAGTTCCATTTCCATTGCTTTTCATGTCACAGTCCAGGCTTGGAAACTAGCAAGATAGCAGAGAATAGCATTCGCCCTGGTGCCACAGAGAGCTAATCTGAAATCTTGTTGTTTCTATTTTTTTTCCCCCTTACTGGGCTTGGACAGAAGACCCAGCTTGTCTATTCTTCCTTGAAAGTGGGATGATAGTGACGCTGGAAAGATGAACTGAAGCCAGGTCTCCCAGCTGGCTGGTAGAGAGTAGATGCTCAAACACATTTTGGATGAAAGAACGAATGACTGAATGACAGAGGATGCCAAAAGAAGCCAAGGGAGGACTTGTAGTCTCGCTTTAGCATGGCCACTCTCTCTTTTCTGGTAAGGGTCTCTCAGGTGAGTAGGGAAACAGGTGTCCAAGTTCCCAGGTACCCAGTGAGTCCAGCAGAGAGACAGGCAGGAGCAGGGTTTCTGGGGCACAACGCAAGGTCCTACCCCAGCTTTTGGAGGAGGAACATCAGGGAAGATCAGGTCAACTCTCCTGTCAATTCTGCATCCTTCGGGCTGCAGCTTCTACGGTGTCTTCTACGATGATGCTTGCCAACAGCTTCAGGCTTAATGTAAGATAGGACACCGCATCTCAAGCTGCATACCACACTGTAGAAACTCAAACACCTTGAGCGGTGACTTGCTGAGTTCATGGTGCTGGAACATATTAAGTCTAAGGGTCAAAGGAAATAGTCACTTTTCTTTTCAAAGACGTAGCCTTGCTTTGCATCCTTGTTATCTTTCTGGCAGTCAAGGATTTCTCCCCGCAGGTGAAATAACTCCCCCACCACCAAAGCACCCTTAGTCCTCACCTATAGTTTATTATTGATACTCTCTTCTCAGGGTTCACAGAAGATGCTGTTGGAGACTAAAAGTGTGCGGACAGCCACATGATCGTAGACTATGGCACTGGTTCTATTGTCTGCACTGCGAATCATCTACTAGTGCAAGGACCCAGATTTTCACACGCTTGTTTCTGCAGGTACCAAAAGTCACCACAATCACCGGTGCGTTATTAAGATAGTGTCAGTGACACAAGGTACAAATATTCTTACATGTGTTTCCACACTTAGGCTTTGCCTCCAAGGAGACTGAGTTCTCATGCTGGTTTCTTTGTTACAACTGGAGAGCTTGCTTTTTTTTTTTCTGTGAATTTTTAGATGACACATTTTCCAGATTTTTCAGTCCTTTCCTGCTAAACAGAAACTCTAAATTGCCCAAAGCAACCCCTTCTTGCCCAATTATTGATGCCACAAAATCAAATATTGCGATTTAATGATCGACTAGTGTTTTCGATAAGGAAGTCTATTCCCCCATCAATACAGGACAGCCATGCACAGAAGGCGTATTATGCTCCTCTCTGCTTCACAGATAAAAAAAACCTGAGCATTTAATTTGCATTTAATTTTCCTAAATGTTGGTAGCACCTAAAGGGAAGATGTGGGGAAATTTGTCAACAGTGTCTGCGTTCGTAAGTCTTTTGCTCAGTCGCGATAAAACACCCCAGGAACGACCAAGATGATTCAAAAACTTCTCTTAGTGGAGGCAATGGTTCCATTCCCAGGATGCAAACTATGATAAACAGCGGGGCAGAAAATATACCGTCTCAGAACCAAAAAAAAAAAAAAGTCACATTTGAGAGCGATGGCATCTCAGCCTCAGCTTTGAATACTATTATTCAAGAGTTGGAAAATGATGCAAAATGACCACACTGGATCTGGCTCCTCGACAGTCATGTCTGTGCTATTCAAACCCTCTTGTGCAAACTGGATTTGCAAAAGTTATGAAGGAAATTTTTGTTCAGCAAAATGTTCTTGTAAAAGTTGTCCGCTATTAAACTGTAGACACAACTTGAAGGAATCTTTTACTAGAAAGCACAGTGCCATTCCAACATGAATCACAGGCTAATGTGACTGTTTTTCCAGGATGTTAGAACTGACCATTGTTTCAGCTGAGAACTAGCTCAGTCCACTCTATCTGGGCTGGAGCTGCCCCCCTGAACAGCAGTCTGAGCTAACCTGACTCAGGATGAGATGGCTACAATAAAAGGAAACACAAAGGAATGCAGTTCATGGAACTTTCAATTCACAAGAAACAAATTAGACAGAACGTGGGTTGGGTACATTCATCACCATATTCCATAAGCTGAAAATGTTTAAAGTGGATCTACCACTGACTTCTGGGTACATTCATCACCATAGCCCATACTCTGAAAATGTTTAAAGTGCATCTATCAGTGACTTCTGGAACATTCTTCCCTTTTCCATCTGGATGTCAGGTGCGGTAAAATTCCAACATAGAAAGAGGAAGTCACTATCGAATCAAGCCTCGAGAGAATAAATTTTTTCATGTCTGAAGGTGAATCACGGATATTGTGTAAACCTCATTAAACGCCCAGATGCCCAGGGCACCGATTGGTGGAGCTCAGATCAGGAATGTACTTTTAAAACCAGCCTTGCTTTAGCCATACTTTTTATTAAATGGCATTTGGGGAAGAAGGAAGTTAGAGGAAGATACTATTTTTTTCATGAAACAACCTAGCTTTCAAAAGTGTTATATTCTTTGAAAAAGTTTTACATATTTCTCCCGCATGACAAGTGTCTTAATTTGAAAGGAGTCATCATCTCCACTTTTTAAATAAGAAGGTTGAGACCCACAGGAAGTGAGGATTTTTGCCTAAGTTCAAATATTAAATTAGCAGCAAAATTTAGACAAAAATCCAGATTTTCTTTCTTTTTACTTCATGGTGGTATTTTTTTTAAAGGTTTTCCCCCTACTATACAATTTTACTTCTCTGTTTTTAAATAAATGTTAATAATTCCTGGTCTCCACCAAACAAATATTTGTCAGACATATCAAAAACATCTGCCTTTATTCTAGGAATGCAATACTGTGATAAACTTCCTAGTAAAAAAAAAATTGGAAGGATATTTATGAATCACTGATTCATGAAGTATATTGTTTTAGAAACATAAAGTGCCATTGATTTATCAGTCTTGGTTTTAAAAGGTAAAAGATAAAGACATGTATAATAAATAAGGCAACAAACACAAGTGTGTTCACTGCACAGTTAATACCGATGCTCTAGTTTTGCTTTCTAATAAACAAGAAACTGATCTAACGCCTCCCTTATTCATCTTTATGTAGTTTAAAAGCATTAAAGGCCGGTGTCTTGATCCAGAAGTTGGAGAGTGTGAAGTCGAACACATCAAGTGGAGACAGAAAGGCCTCCTTTCTTCTGTGGGAAAAGCCCTAACAAAAAGCTTAAGTTCTCAACAAGTCCCTCCCATGAGGACAATACACCAGGCAGCCCCAAACACTTGGCTGTGGGTCTTTTCCTGAGATAACTGCTGAGTCATTGTTTTCCTAGAATCTTTCTTGGAAATCTGAGCTGGCACTTTATTTCAGGTGGCACTTTATTTCACACTCAGCTCCATGGTGGCTTCTGAATCAGTGTTTGCTTCAAATGATTTTATTTATTTATTAATTATTATTATTATTTTACATCGTTATCTACCCTGGAGTTCTCCCACTACCTTATCAGTCCTCAACCATCTTCTTAGTCTTTTGTGCCCTTCCCTTCCTGCTCCTCCCCGCCCCCCCCCACACTCATTGTCCATGCTTCAATTTGCTGAGAGTCAGTGTTAAGTTCTTCTTGTCTGTTTGTTTTCCCTCTATCCCTCCTATAAGTGAGACCATCCCGTATTTCTCTTTTTCTTTCTGTCTTATTTCTGCTAGCATGATTCCTTCTAGCTCCACCCATGTTACCGCCAAAAAAAAAAAAAAAACGCCAACTTCAGACTCCCAAGTATCAATAATCACTCTCAATGTTAATGGTCTAAACTCACCAATTAAAAGGCACAGAGTAGCAGACTGCATCTAAAAACAGAACCCAACATTCTTCTGCCTCCAGGAAACACATCTGAATCCCCCAAATTAACACAGACTAAATGGCTGGAAAACAATCCTTCAAGCAAACAGGCCCCACAAGAAGGCAGGAGTCACTATTCCTATCACAGGTAAAGCAGACTTTTAAGAAAAGTGACAAAGGACAGGGGAGGTCACTGCGTGATGATCAAACGATTTTATTCCTCTGTTAGCTCCCAGTGAAAGGGAAAGGGAAAAGACAAGAGAAGTCATTTGAGCATTTGTGCTCAAAGTAAAAAAAAAAAATTTTTTTTTTGCCCTGGACTATTCAAGTTCTACAGATCAACTGTTCTGTATGGCAACAGATTTATCTCGCTGAAAAGCTGAGGGGAAAACTAATGTAATTTGAGACCTCAGGGACTTAGTATTGTTCCTGAAAGATAAATACTATTTCATATTCAAGCCCTGCGATAAATGTGGCATATGAAGTGATGAATGAATCCTCTATGGTTGCAAAGTGAACAAACTTGTCCCATGATACAGTTTCTCCTCCGCCTCCCTCTCCTCTCACCCCATCCCACCCCCTCCTCCTCCAACCAGTCTAATGATACAATCTCTTCTCTAACTCCCCTTCCTCCCCCTCCTTCCTCACACCCCCTTTCTCTGTGTTTTCCAGGTGATGCTTCCCTTTGATTTATTCCATACTTTAAATTATGTCAGTTTCCCATCAACACATTCATTTTAAAATTACTTTCACCCCAGAAGCAGTTACTTGTCACATTAGATTATGTGACTGAAGCAAATACAAATGGAACCCAAGTGTTTGATTGTTAAGGGGTTTGAAGGTTGCAGGTGAAAGATCAACACTGAAGGGCTATTTATGAAAATCTATTCTTTAGGAAAGATGGATATTTAAAAGAATCATGTACCGAAAGTTAAAAGACACTGATAAAGTGCTTTAACAATACTATTTAACAATATCATGGTTGCTAATTGGATCAACAATAATATTATTAGCATAGAATTATGTATCAATATATGACTATAAAATTATATCCATTATAGGATGTCAAGTCTTGATAGGATGGCTTTTTCTTACATTATATATCACATTTCTGTTTCTTCTATCTGGGTTCCATCTTTCCCCTTGTTTGTACAGCTTTCTAAAGTGCCTTGGAGATTAAATCAGAGGATAATCTATGGATTCTGGAATGTAAAATCCTCTGCTTCATAGGTGAGGAAGAGGAAGCTAGTAACAAGCATCTCTATCTAAGTACTTTGGGCTGCTGCTATCTTTACTCTTGTAAACTTGTCTTTTCATCTGTCTTTTCTTAGAGGAACTTGGATTCCTGTCTCCTACAACTTTCTGGAATTCCATTTGTGCTCCGCTCCGCTACCTGTCTATCTGTGCTTCCACTCTTTTGAGATGATATCTATCACTTCACCAAGGGAAGCACTGTCAACATCTGAGTTGTCACTCTCAAGCCCTGTCATTCTGAAGGAGTGGAAAGACTCTATTCTGTAAATAAAAACATTTGGAAAAATCCTCAGGAGGACTGAATCTTCTAAAAATAACTTAAGCTGAGATAGTGCTTTTGTATCTTCATTTTGAAAAGAGCGTGGGTGACATCGTCCTAACATGAGGTTAGGACATTACATGTCCTGTAAGGACATGTCTTACATGTCCTGTAAGGACATTCATTGTCCTTACATGAATGAAAAGGTCTATCTGGTGTGTGTTCTAAACACTTTATTAAAAATCCCAATGATGTTCTTGATCCTACTGGTATTTGGTTATTGTTTCTTGCCCCTGATCTTCTTCATAGGATTTTTCTAAGCAGTTGACCGACGATACTGAAGTAACTTGTTGTTGGATCCCTGGCTGGATTTTTAGGGTACCAGCTATACCTTTGAGCTCACGTCCTGTGTGGGCTTGGCTAACATCAGATCCCAGCACTGAGCAGGTACTTCCTTCTCCAAAGTGACTTCACAGAGACGAGAACTATGTTGCAACTGCTTGAAGTTGGAATTACCTCCTCCTCTGCGGATTACAAAATAGAGATAAACTGGCTCCGGCAGGTTTCCTGTACTCTAGTATGGGTCTCTGTGCCTCTTTTGAGGAGCACCTTCTATAAAATGGCCACGCAGGATCTAAATTTAGCAGTGTGATATGGTGCAAATCCGCTTTCCTGCTCGCTGTGTCATCCAGGGGATTTCAGGCTGCCTAACCGGTCTGCCTTGACTTGTCCAGCACAGTCGCCAATGGGCTGCACTTGGGAATCTGGGTGGGAAGTGAAAGTACAGACAAGCCTGCCTGCGCCTTCTCCTTCATGTAGAAGCTTGCTGCCATGGCGAAGCCGAGCTCTAGATTCAGGCCAGCTCAAAGTGAAGACATTTAGATGAGTGCTCGGAAAGGAAAGAGAAATCAGACTCTGCTTGCTCCATCCCAACAAAATCTTGAGACAGCAAAGCTTTGGGGACACAGCAATCGCTCTTCTGGGAATCTACCCAAAGGAGACCTCAATACTTATACAAAGGGACACCTGTGTACTCAGATGTTTATTTCAGCACTATTTATCATTGCAAGGACATGGAAACAACCCGACCGTCCCAAGACAGATGACTGGATGAAAAAGAGATGTGGTACATACACACAATGGAATATTACTCATCAATTAAAAATGATAAACTTGAAGAATTTGAGATAACATGGATGAACCTAGAAGAAATCATATTAGCAGAAACAAATCAGAAAGAAAAAGACAGAAATCAATTGGTTTCACTAATATATGGGACAGAGGAAAAACAAGCAAAAGGCCAGGAGGAAAAATCCAAACTAGATAACAACCAAACTAAAGTACACAACTGGGGGGTGGGAGGAGAATGGGTGGGAGTGGTGGTGATGGGGGGAGGTGGTGGGTGAACCCCAGGGAAAACAAAGATGTGATATATATATAATAATTTAACAAATAATTTTTTCAAAAAGAATACATAAGAGTACATAAGGAGAGGCCACGGATTTCATCTAGGAGGCATCTTGGAGCCCGCGGAGTAGACACCATGAGCAAAGCTCACCCTCCCGAGTTGAAAAAATTTATGGACAAAAAGTTATCATTGAAGTTAAATGGTGGCAGACATGTCCAAGGAATCCTGAGGGGGTTTGATCCCTTTATGAATCTTGTGATAGATGAATGTGTGGAGATGGCAACTAGTGGACAACAGAACAATATTGGGATGGTGGTAATACGAGGAAATAGTATCATCATGTTAGAAGCCTTGGAACGAGTATAAGCAGTGGCTGTGTTCACCAGAGAAATCAGTTGCTTCCACATGTCCCCTTTCCACAGCTTCTTTTTACTACTATATAAAAATTGGATCCTGTACATTTTTTTACTGAATTTTTTTGTTAAATAAACTTTTGTAATACTCAAAAAAAAAAAAAAGAGTACATAAGGAAAAAAAGATTTGGAGACAGAAGATCCAGGTGAGGATTAAAGGCAGAAGAACCTCTGACTCTTAAGTTGACTAAACACAATTCCCCCCAGAGGAATGGCTGTGTGTGGGGAAGGGTGGGGGGCCCAGGAAGGATGGGTCAGCTGCGTAAGATCTAAATTTCCCCCATGCCTTGCCTGATGGCTCACATTTCATTCATGCCTTTCCCTACGCTCCCTGCAGGGGACCAGCTCCAGTCTGAATTGGCAGAGTTCTGACAGAGGACAGTCAAGGGTAAAAGAGAATCACAGAGATTTGAAAAGCCAGGATTGGGTGAGTATTGAGCTATAGATTACTTTTTGGAAAGGCCCATAAAGTGTAAACACACACACACACACACACACAGAGGCACATGCAAGCTTCCATGTAGTATGCCTTAAGTTGTGTTTTATCCTATAAGCAAAGCTGAGTTAACAAGATTATTTCCTATAAAGCATAGAACAATGTTTTTCTTATTAAAAAATCCTTTTTCCAGGGAGCAAAGGCAGTGAAGAACCCTGGGTAGGCCCCCCATTCTGGAGAACCTGGGTGTGTGTGAGGGTCCCGGGTGGGTCTTGGCCGTGATCACCAGTGGATGGCTGCACAGGGTGCCCATCTGTTAGCCTGGAGGGCCACAGCATGGTCCAGCCCAGCCCCCACCCCAAGGAGGCTTGGGGCTGCTTCTACCTGGTCATCTGGGCCCCGCCCCAATGCCTGGAGGTACAGGCACATGGTGGGAGGGATGGGGGAAGGTGTAGGACATCCCTTGTTTCACTCTCACTCCAGCTAGTCTTCAGGAGGAAGAAGAAAAGCACAAATAACACAAACACTGTCATAGAAGGGATGAGGAACCAGGTAAACAATCAGCCCACACATCTGAGCAGGACACGAGATGGATATAGAGAGGACGGGGCATGCAAGACTGGAGAAACAACCAGGGAGACAAGATGTCGCTAATTCACACCTACGGGCTCACCAGGACTGGAAGAACCAAAAGCTCATTTCTGAGACACCATCTAGGAGAGCAAGGCGCCCTCCCCACTCCACGGGAGAGGAAGGCCAAAGAGCAGGGGCATCGGCCCCATAGCAAAGCTGCAAACTGAGGCAGAGGAGATGATCCACAATGGCCATTCACAGACATCTGTATCTACAGAGAGACGTCTTCACTGGCACTGGCTGGGGGCGAGACCCCTCAACCTGACGCCAGAGCCATAAGTTGAAGCAGCCAAACAACACAGAGAAGGGAGTGGAGAAGATAGCCTGCAGGAGAAAACATGGACAGACCACAAATGAAGATAGACTGGCCGCCCAGCGCCCAGCGCAAGGTCAACACTGAAAACCTCCCAGCACGGTTCGCCTGGTCCCAAGAACACAGTCTCTCGCCCAGTAAAAGGGCACCACCCAGGAAAGAGACCGATGGACTCAACACAGACTAGCAAACGACAAAGAGAGAGGGGTCTGAGTGAATGGAAGGGGCGTCAGGGGGAGGGGGAGGGATCCCAAAAAGCACTTGCTGAGGTTGTGATTTAAAGAATAAAAATAAAAGAACCACAGAAAGATCTCTTTCCCCCTGACTATCAATTCACGCTCATGGAAAAAATATGTGTAACCAACACAAGGTGCGGCCTCCTCCCCCAGCGCATCCCCTAGGGGTACCTGTTCATAGCAATTTGCTTGTATTTTCACATTTCCCTGCACAGAGCCACTATCTCTTTCCCTCACAGTTGGTCTCCTGTCTAGCTGCGTAGCTCTGTCACCTGTTATCTATCAATTGATTGCTATCTAGCAACCTACCACTTTGTCTGTCTGTCCATCTGTCATTCTGGCACATATCTCTTGCCACTGATTTCTTACAAAATGAACTCTCCCTTGATCCAGTGACAAAGTGGTTTTTCATTTCATTCAGCAATCTACTTTTCCATGTTTCCTTATAAAGATATACCTCAACACCTGGGTTTTTAAGACTTTATTTCTTCAAAACTCTAGGTTATATACAAAATAAAAGAGAGAGGGCTCCCTATTGAAAATAAAAATGCTTCCTTTTCCCCTTTGGTCCCCAGAATTAAGCTGGTCTTTGGAATGTCTTAAAAGCACAAACAAACAAATAGATAAACAGATGCACATACAAATGTCTTTGGTACTTTTCTTCACACAAATGGAATTGCACCATTCTGAGGTGCCATTTTTAAATTTTATATGAGAATGTTCTTCGAATAGGAGCCAAGGACATTAAGGTTGAAGGTACAGGCACCCACTCAGGTAGTTCGGAGAAGTCACCATCTGGCTGACTGCTCTGTGGCTTTGCCAGCATGGAGCCTGCATTCCATGCATGGACGTCCTCAAGGTCTTCTGTCCCAGTCAGAAAACCCCAAAGAAAGCCCGCCCTTTCACCTCAAATCTCAACACATCAGCTGAACATTTCCTTTGGTGAACTCAAAGTCAGCACATCCGTGTGGGTGTCCTCTTACCGGTACCAGTCTGCAGGGAGACACCATTCTGGGTGTGGGAACCATTTGGTGCTTCAAAATGTGTAGGGTAGTCTGTGTCCCCTCTGTCTGAAGAGGGAATAAATAGACCCACGGTGGCCAGTACATCTTTACTGTGCTGTCATTTTTCTGTATGCTCAGCCATCCTTGCAATATAGCCACTCTTCATGGGAGCAGGGAATCTACCTTTACTAGCAGAAAATGAATCCTGAGTGCCATCAGGAAGCTTATTGACAAAAATTCTCAATAAGTTTTTAGTGGATTCATCTTTCAGGTCCTTTCAAAATGTATGTGTGTGTGTGTGTGTGTGTGTGTGTGTGTGTAAGTGCACACATGTGGTGGAGGTTGAAACAGCCAAGCAATATTAAGAAATGTGTATATTTGAACTCTCAACTACATTACAGTTTTTCTAATGTATTCATGCTGTGACAGTCCCCGTTCCTAAATGTAATACTGGGTTTTTATTTCTTCACTTTATTTGTGTCACTGAATTTTTATTTCTTCACTTTATTTGTGTCACTGAATTGGAACAATGGTACAAGTCATAAAAATATTTTAGCAACATTTGAGCGTTAGTAGAAATTAAAAGCAATGTATCGTAGTCTGAATAAGAAGGGAAATACCTACTGGAGAAACTTCAAGGGTGAACACATCTTAGAAAACTAACTTATAACAAGAGATATTTATTATGCATTGACTTGAGATCATTAAACTGTCACTCCTACAATTTATGACTTTTGCAAAATTTCTGTGTACAATTTCTGTGGGGAATTGTCCTCATCCCTAAGGACAGGGATAATAGAAAGGAAGTTTTTTGTTTTTTTTTTTTATTAGAGTTTGCTTTTAAAGAATGTTCTAGAAGTGCTAGGCAATCATGGTGACTGCCATCCAGCTGGCTATGGGCAGTTGGTACATAAATCAGAAGGAATTGGCCACTGTGAGTCTCTGTATGGAAAAGCTCATGCAGATTGCCAAATGATCATTCCCTGTCCTTCATTTCTGTATAAACCGTTTACAGAAAGCTATGTGGCAGTGTTGGAGAACAGTGACATTCGAAGCCCTAGTAATTCCTAGGAAATAAAGTTGTAAGAACAGATTTCATAAAGTGCCTTCCATCTTACATAAATCTGTATAAATCAGCAACTCCTGGAAAGACCTCTTAGGCACTGGCAGTATGGTGACAACTCTCCCCTCTCTCCCCTCTGGAGATTCCCCAAGGAAATTGTTAGTTTCTTGGTGAACCCTCTGCCTCTGGCTGGCCAAATCTTGCCAACCATCTTCAGCTATTTCCAGAAAATTGGGGGCAATCTCACTCTATGTGCTCTGCCAAAATTTCATCCTCTGAAATCTTAGGGCATCTGCCTTTCCTCAGGGAAAACCAAGCTCTGCTTCTGACTCATATGCACAGAGATGCCTAAGTTGACGTGACTACTTGCTGTTCCTGGCTGTGAACAGGCTCTTCCTGTGGAAAACTGAAAACCTAGGTGGTGGATGGCACAAGTCTTGGTTAATGGTGCAAACGTCCCCTCCTCAAATGCCCTTCCAGGATGTGCAAAGGATGACAAAGTGAGAACTGGGAAGGGTTTGCTCATACCCACTAAGCTGAAGATCAATGAATGAACGACTTGGAATGTGAGGTTTTCCTGTCCTTTCTCAACTTGTACGTGATAATGGGAAATAGCACAGCAAGATCTTAAAGAGGCAAATCTACGAGCAGGAGATCATGTTTTCTTCTTGCATGTATTGGGGCAGTGTAGGCATGGATCCTCTTGAGTTTGGTATCCTTCTCAATGGATCCATGTGATTCTCCAAATGTTTCCCACACCACCCTCTTCTCTGTTGATACTATCAGTGCCCCATGCTAAGCCCCCAGTATCCCTTTCTTGGATATCAGCAGTTTCTTCTTTACTCCTCTAATTCCTATTTGCTTTCTACTAATTTAATTTTCCTTCAAACCACTGTCAAATGATGATCCACTTGCCACCGAAATCTATGACTCATTATCCTATTTACAACATTCTATACTTTTCCCACCTGCAGCAGAATAAAGTCCTTGAAGTCTCCCAGCACCTGTCTTGGAGTTCGGCTGAGGAGAGAGAATGAGAGCAGGCCAACCAGGGGTAGTGTGGCAAAGATACAGGAGGCAGAAAGGGCATGGAGTGTGCCCTGGTCAAGCACACCCCAGTTTAGCAGAGGGGCCACTGGGGAGTACAAGCCTTCTCTCTGCGTTGCTCTCACCACAAGGCTCTGCCATTAAGTGTCAGCTCATGCTGCTTTCTCCAAGATCCTTTTGAGGCTCAGCCTCTCTTAGGGCAGGTGAGAGAGTCAGTACCATGTGGGATGATATCACTCTGCAGGTACAGAGCTCACAGGACTGACCTTATTGTAGCTAAACTACAAGGAGGAGTCTTCTGACCTGTCAGATGTTTGGGCGCAGAAATTGTGAGTTAGTGTCTGCTGAGCTTTACCTGAAGCATAGCACAATGTCTATCCTGTGTTTTGTACTATGAAAATGCTTGATGGATGGATGGATGGATGAATGAATGAATGAATGAATGGGTTAGATGGGAAAATGAGGCAAGAGAAAGTTTTGTGAAACTTAGAGCAGTCTTTATATCAGGTTTAGCGTAGATTTGTTTTTATTAATCATTTCATTGTTTACATATAAATGCATGTAAGTAAACATATATGTATATGTAGATATATGTGTGTGTATATATATATATATATATATATATATATATATATATATATAAAACATCATTGCATTCCTTGGGGTTCTCCCTCCTACCCATCCCCCAGCACCCTCCTCTTGATCTTCCCATGCTCCTCCCTGCCCCAATTTCTCCCTTCCCCCACCCCTCCCCTAGCAGCCTGCCCTAGCTTCACTGTCAGCTTATTTTGAGTTTTTCTTGTCTTTTGGTCTGTTATTCTTATGTCCCATGTATAGATGAGATCCTGTGGCTTGTGTCTTTTTCTTTCTGACTTATTTTAGAGTAGATCGTACATAAGAGAATATAGGTTTATAAGAAGCATATGTATATTTATCAGCAGAATCATTATAAAATAAGTTTTTGAGCTGGAAGAGACTCGCAAGTATCTAGTCTGACACTTGTCATTAGCAAACAGAAAACCAGAAGCCCTGGGAAGTTACAGCCTGTTCAGGGTGCCACAGTCTGACCCCAACAGGTGAGCAGATCCGCCTAGAACATGAGGAGGCTCTACTGCAAACACTGAGAGCTGCAGAATAAAAGGGACTTTAATATTTACATCAAAGTAAGGAATCAATATTATGCTTTACTAATGGGACCGCTAACCCCAGCGAGGCACACACTTAAGAGCAACGCAAGGTGTCAAGTATTGAAGAATTCACCTGCATCACCATCTGCAACTACAGTGACTACCACATACACTCCCAAGTATCTCTGGAACCACCGGTTGGAACTTGAAAAGGTGCAAGAAGATGAACGCTGAACACCACTGGGAGGTGATGTTTGACTTTGCAATCTGAAATGAAGAACCACACAAGTCCAGCACTCCTTTGATTGGGTACCCCCTGCATGAGAAAGCAGGGTCTATCTACGATGTCAGTAGCCCCACAGCCCACAATCCTTTGTTTGGTCCTGAGGACACAGAGTGAGAGACGTGAAACAGTGTTTCCCTGGGGCTGGATAGCGCTAGCCATCAAGGTACACGTTCAGGCGTACAGTCTATGGTGCCAACCCTGAGTGCTCTGCTGCTTAATACCTGTGTGTGTGCCTAACCTGTCCTGGCCTCCAAAGCTAAGGCACAAGGGTGGGGACCCCTCTTGCTTCCCGATAAGAGCAGCAGTACATTTAAAGGAACCCAGACCCCTTAATTACCAAGCTCCCCCTCGAACTGTCATGTGATGGAAATGAGGCAATTGTCCATGGGGTCCTTAATCCAGGTTTACTTACACTCTTACAGCTTTGCAATTAGGATCATCTAGGGGATAAAGGTCTAAGGGAAAAGGCCACAAAACTGGGGATTTGCAGTCTTGGATTGTTTTCTTAAATCTGCTAATTACCTACTGGATAACTTTGAGAAAACATAACCTGTTAATGGTTAGCCATTTTTAGTTTCTTTCCCATAAAATAAGCCATAAATTATCTACACCCTGGCAGAAGTGCTGGGAGAATACATGCTCAAATGAAAGGTATTGCATAGGCGAATATGGTTTTATCAGTTTGAAAGTTGTTCTAATCTCCACTTAAAGAGGTAGAATAACGTTAGACTTACAGAGAGGGAGTTTTCAAAAGAACGAGTCTTAGACACGAGAGTGTGTTTTCTTTGACTTACTCAAGCGTTCTCCAAATCCAATCTATTTTCTTGGCCACAAGAATAAAGCTTCTGTATAACACGGCCCTATCCTGTTCAAAGACTCCATTATGAAAACCAGAGGTTGACCTGGGAACGTCTTTCATTCTGATGATCCAATTTATCATGATCTGTCCTTTTCTGGGCTGCCTAACACTTCCTGCTTTTCTTTGTCCGGTTACAAAGAGAGGGGTAGAGGCTTTTGCCTTCTAGCACCACATTTAAACTGTTCTGAGTCTTGGAGGTTCCTGGTATACAATGCTTGATTGGATTAAAGACATATCAAGTAACTCAAAGACCCTGAATGGCTCAAAGCAGCTATTTTCCTAAGTTAGAATTGGGAACTGACTTCACAAGCTTCATTAAGAAGGCATGATGGAAGCTGGTCACACCATAGCAAAGAACCCTTTACAGGACTATGGGTCCCTGCTACACGGCTGGAATTATCTTCTCACAGAAGAAATTTTATGTCTCAGGGGCAGAGAAACTGCATCCTCTCTTACCATTACTAAACTGTGCTAATTAATGTGATAAACGTCATGCCAGTTAGAGCGTTGACTATGTATCCCTTTACCTGCCATCTCTAAACTCTGTACTCTTAAAGGTGCTTTCTAAAAAGCTGGGATACACCAAAATTCACACACCAGACCATGCATTTGCAAGTGTTTGATTCAGTGATTTTTAGCAGTTCACAAAGTTGCACACCATCACTACAGTCAATGTCAGTGTATCTTCATCACCTAAGAAAGTCTTGATCCATTCAGTCTTCCAGTTGAAACACAATCTTCCAATTTTCCATTGAAACACACAGCTCTGAGCTCGTCTGTGGCATCAAGGACCCTGGATCCACCAGCGTGGTTGTGGGTGTGAGCTTTTTTTCCCCTGGCATCGTTCTGAGGCCCTGGTATGAAATACTAACCCCAAGAACAAAAGATCTGGCAGGTGGTTGGTTCTTTTCATTCCCCATGAAAAGTGTCTTTACCTTGAGGGAGCTGCGATTCCATCATGTTTCCCATTTCTGATGACTCCAGAATAAACTATTCCTTTTCATCATCATCATCTCCCCCTATCCCGGGCCTTGGCCAGGGTAAATGCTTCAGAAAATACTCATCGGACAAACAAACAAATAAAACATCTCCCCATTCCTCTTTGCCTGGCAATTATTCAGTGACCGAACCAACACCTCACTTACAAGAACTTCAGAAGGATTTTCCCGTCCGAATGTTCCCAGAAACACAAATGGACAAAATATTTCCATTTTAATTTTTCAATATCAGAAGAATGCAGTGACCACAGTTTATTTTCTCCCCCTTATTTTCCTCAGAGCCTGCCTGGCTCATTTAAATGCAATTTGCTGGGTGTTTGGGTCAGCGGCTTCAGTCAGGAGACTCTTACAGGAACCAGCTCTGTGGAAATCCCAGCGTGTTGGACTCCAGGGCCAGTGGCTTTGAGGACCATGTTGGTGAAGCACCCAGCAGTGGCCTAGCCTCCTTGAGGAGAAAGGTCTCCAGCCTAGACAGCTTGGCCTAGGGTGGAGTTTGTGAGCAACGCCCGAGAAAGGCAGGAGGCTGTCAAAATGACTAGCAAGGATATAAAACCAGCAAACTTCCTCCTTGGTATTCGAAAACCACACGGTATTTTACAACATTCCTGTCTATTAACTGCTGGGAAGGGCGCTACCTTATTGCCTTTTGCATAACGGAACCAATCTTCCCCCTCAGAGGCTCCTGAGTTGCTTTGATCAAGTTCAAAGATGAGGGAAATGATGACTAAGGACCTTGGGAACCAGACTGAAGAATCTCACGGACGTTCTCCAGGGTTTTTTGGGGACGGTTGTTTGTTTTGTTTTGTTGGTTGTTTTTTTTTTTTACTGACGCATCATTTGGTAAACAATTCCTATAGTCTGCGCACTTATCAAATTCCTTACCCAAATATTTGCTATTTATAAAATAATCAAGGAAACAGACTTGTGTTTATTATTCCTAAATCAGCCACAGTTTGATGAATTAAAAACAGTCTTACTTTTTCCTCTTTCCTCTCCTTTAAGCAGCGAACTGTAAGCGGGCCAAGATGAGCCACCCAACTCTCTCTGGAAGCAGTAAAAATGAAAAAGAAAAGTGACCTTGGTGAACTACGCAGGGCAGGCTGCGGTCATGAGTGGCCCACCCCTCCTCTCCCCACCCCCAGCATCAGAGGCAGGTATTTGGAGCCCAGGGAGCTGGAAAGGGACACTGTAAAATGTCTGTTTCCGGTTCACAGGGGCCCCCGCGTCACTGCTGGGCTTGGACGTCTGACCGGTTTCCTGATCTTGAGAGCGTCCGTTTCTAAACAGGAGGGATGGTGGGTCCTGGGAAGGAAAGGAAAGACACGCACAAGTCCGCCTCCGATGGCCACACCAAAGGGCAGCGTCTTTGGGTGGGATTTCAACAGAACTATTTTGGGAAGAACTTTCTGGGCCTGGCCTGGGACAGGGTGACGGGGAGGTCGCCCTGTGCTCACAAGGCCTCAGTGGGGAGGGCCAGGCCCAGCCAGTTCTTAAGGACAAAGCTGCCGGGAAAGCCCTACTACCCCTGTCCCTCGTGACTGAAAACCTGCACAGCGCAGACACTTGAGACGCAGAAACCCCTTCTCAGTCTGGCTCATGTCTCTGTTGGAATGAAGTGGCTCTATTTATACTTCCCATGTGTGAAGGAAAGTCTTGGTGGGACTTGGGAAACTTCGCTTTCGACAAGAGACAAACACGTTCAATCATCCTGAGGAGGGAATCCGAGCATTCCCAGGCAACCTTTCCCTTGCAAATAAGGACAGTCATCTTGCAGTCTGGAAAACCAGATTTGCAGCCACTTCCACTTGGCTCAGAGCTGCCACACACTTATCACACACGGCGCAGACATAGGCCTTCTCTATAGCCACCCTGCTCTTGAAGGGCTTCAGTGCTGCTCATGGGCAAGCTTCTACCTTAGCAAAAACAATAGCAAGTCTCACCAACCTCTAGAATTCTTCCACTAATTGCTTTTAACCCTTTATAACAAGCTGAACTGGCTGACTCGTTTGTCTGCTGCGAGGTAGGTGATTGCTAACTTCCGAGGGAAATGGCTCCCGTTGGTAGGATTTGGTCATGAGAAGTCAAAGCATCCAACCTCCCAGGAAGGGAGGTGGAGAGGAGAATGGTGGCAGCAACAATGGCAGGCAGACATGCATGGAAAGTGCTGTATCGCATGATTCATAAATCAGCACTTTGCAGTCACAAATACAACTTTCATTGGCCATTATGAGAGTAAGATTTCCATACACATAAGTAAAGCTCATGAAATAATTTTATTATATTTAGGGAGATCCTAGAGGCAAGAGTTAGCTCACCTCCTGAAGAAGAGATGACAAGGTAGAGCCATGGAAGCATAGTTCAGACACCCTGGCAATAGAAGTTCAAAGCAACGTAGGGGGAACATTTCTTGTAGCTTTTCTTTGTAAACGACGAGAGAGGCTTAGTCCCTTAAGAATTTATTTAAGGCTCTCCCAAATTACTTTCTCTCAGGAACTTTTTCCTTGAACCACTTTTAGGCACGGAACTAGTTCCTTTTTGCTGGAAGAACATTATTGTATTGTTTGAAATAGTGTATGTTTCCTTCTAGAATGCCAACGGAAAACCCCAATGATGACTTTTCCCACTAAGCTGTTAGGATTTCTTCTTCCAGTAAATGCAAAAAGAAGAACACACAACCATTACTGTCAGTCTAGAAAGTATTTTTAAAACTGGAAATGCTGCGTTTAATTAAAAATTTTCTACCATAAACTCCATGGGTCAGAGACAATAACATATGTGTCTGCATTCCCTCCCCCTCCCCCCCCACCAGTACCCAGTATAATTTATGCACTTAACTGGAAAATTATTTTTAAGTGAGAAAACTTAATCCCACCCCCCCTTTGCAAATCAAACTTCCTTTACATACAAAGTTTTGGCCAAACAAGATCCATAATATCTATCAAGAAGCCGTGAGGATAACTTCTGATGTGCAGTCAGTCTCCTGTGAAAATCTAGACTGACAAATGGTCTTAATTTTCACTATCTATTCTGATGAAGGGAAGGAGGACTGTGAATAACTGAGAAACAACTAGCAATTCCAACAAAAGTTACTGAATTTAGATGTATGGTAAGTCCCACACCTCAACTCTAGCCTCTCTGCTGAATTAGTTGATCTACTCAGAAGGTTTCAGAATATGAGAGAGGATAATCTGGAAAAAGAGCAAGAGACAGAAGGTGCTGGAGTAGATTTCCAAGTTGTAGTTGAGGGTCGTCATTTCTGTTGGTATGTGTTACTGGGAAATAATAGCAACACTTTGTGTTACTGGGAAATGCTTTTTCCTTCTTCTGCCTCAGTTTTCTTGTTGCCAACTGAGATGAATGGGCTAGATAATATATACATTTTGCCTCTGGGGCTGTTATTGAAACTCACATATAAATAAAACTTAATTGAACTTTGCCTTGGTGTGGCAGTTGCTGAATTTGGGGAAACGGATGAATGCAGTAATAATAGTTAAAATCTCTGAAGTCAGAGAGAGAGAGATTATCAAAGTCTCAGAGCAAGAATGGAAACAAAGTAAGAAATGACATACTTTTAGCAAGAATTTTATCACTATTTCCTTAATGTGCTTAATTAAAGGCACATTTCAAAGTTTCACCACTTCCTCATAAGTTCCCTCCTTGACCTGAATATATATATATAAATTTGATCCTGGTCATTTGGACTTGACACAGTTCAGTAATTTTTGAAATTTGTCTTCTAGTTATTCAGGTAAAAGAATAGTGTCGTTTGCTTATTTGATGTGATTTTTTTAAAAAATGGGCCCTTCAAGAAATCCTTCTGGTTATCAATACTTAAATGAAAACATAGGTTAAAATCACAAAAGCAAGAAAATTAATTTCAGAATCTTTCAAACTCCTCCTGCTTCCTGGGCTCACAGAACTTCAGAAGCTGCGAACTGTTCTCTGATGTCACTGTTCTCTGAAAGCTGATCCACTCAGATCCATATGGTAGACATCTTTGAATCACATACTGCTTACATTTCTCAGTCCCTCTGAAAAAGCATTTCCCCCTTTTAATCCTCCAAACCAAACTCAAATGAATTGTTTCACCCACCTGCAGTTTCCTCTGAGGACTATAACGCTTTGATTCAATCCGTAATTTCCTCATATTCCACAGTCCATTATCCTCTTTTAGTTTTAAATTGAAATCATTATCACTGTCACTGACTGAGCTGGAAAATGGAGAATGTTTTTGTACCGTATCATGGAGATATTACATACATACAAGCCAGGAAATCTCTCATTTCTTTAGTTCTCTACTAAAATCTAAAACTATTTAGCTCAAGAGTTTTGTCATTTTTCCATAGACAGCAAATCTAGAAACTTCTAGCCTCTAAAATCCTCCTTCAAACTATTTATCTGCTGAACAATAAAGATTAAACAGAAGAATGGTGTGTGGGTTACACTTCCTACAGAGTTCGTTAGTTCAAGACATGTAAAGGAAGAAGTTAGTGTGGAATTACTACTGATCCTAGAGGCTCATACACACCAGAGTGTAGGTAGGCTGATGATCACTGTCTCTTCTTTTTCTAGCTGACTCATACTCCACCCCCACTGAAGTCGAAGCATTGTATCGCTTCAACTTAGTACCTAAGAATGTAGGTAATCATATTAGACGATAAGGGGTTTAAAGCAGTGATTAAATCAAATGAGAACAGCCCTAACACTCCTAATACATTGTTGTAAAAGAGTTTCCTGTCCATCTCTACCTCCATATTTTGACTCTTAAAAGGAATTACCTTTTTCTCTCTAGTCACGGCACTTAGAGTGCCCAACATATAAAAAAATATTATCTGAATGAATGTATGAATTAATGAACGAAGGCTATTCCTGACTCTAAAATCTGATCATCAGCACCTAATCACTTGCTCTCTTACTTCACTCACTATTTTTATTCATCGTCTACCACCCTAATGCTAATGATTGAACACATGTCTCTATTTCACACCTGTGTCTTTACACTGTTCCATTCATCGTTAGCATTCAGCATGACCAGCAATACCCACAAATACACTTATGTTCAAGTCTGTGAGTGCCCATCAGTCATCAACCCAGAAAACAGTGACAATGTATGCTAGCACAAGGAGCAAGACCATGGTACACATGCCCCCTTTCCAGAACCTGGATAGCAAATCCATTTCAAGAAGGCTACTGCCCCTAGAAGGATTTCTTCTAACTGGCAGTTCTCAGCTGATCAAATGAGAGAGAAGGTGGTGCATGCAGACACCAGGAAAATGTCAAAAAGGGTGGAAGTCAGCTCAGCTAAGTTGGAAGCTGCCTCACATCTTGAAGTATTTACTCCAATAAAACCCTCTTGCATTCGTATGTGTGTGTACATGAGTGTGTGTGTGTGTGTGTGTGTTCATTGTGGGATTCCTAGATATAACAACTCAGAAAGGCAACATTTGTGTGAAAAAAATATAATTCCCTTCAAAAAAACATCTCCTTTCAGCATCCCTCTGCTGAAATCTCCTAGACTCTATTGAACTTTGAGTTAAGGCGAGGAGGGCTGAGTCTTCACACTTCCACAAAGGCTGTTTGTTTGCATAAATACTTGCTGCCTGACTGCATTCTTGCTTATGAAATGCTGTGTTGAAAGGAGGATGATATTTTATGTGAGGGGACGAGGTAAGTCCTCTTGTACAAGAGCAGCATCGTCCTTATGCAAGCAGCTTTGGCCCAGTCTGTGGCTCTGCAAGATCGTCAGCAAAGTTTGTAGCAGACACTGAACTCAGAGTCTGAAGGAGTATTTTTCCAGAAACCTGGTTTTGCAATGACAAGTCACTTATTCCCAAGTCTGTTTCGCTTTCTGCATGTATCTTTAAAATTCAGCTTCCATAGACAACCTAACCTTTTATTTTTTATACTTTTCCAGAATTAGCAATGTTTCATGGCACGGGGAATCTTGAAATTTTAGAAGACTTTGGACTAATTTATTTCAAATGGGGGTGATAAGGCAGAAGACACATTTACAAGAATAAATATTCTAAGTCTAAGCCCTACATGACCTTGAGAGATAAAGAGCAAGGATCTTATCTACAAGTCAATATAAAGAGGAGGATCCTTCAGTAAATTCCCTGTGTGGCCTCTTCTGGAGATTCAATTAAATAAATTTGGTATTAAGTGTTCTTTGTGGACCAGGTATGATATGAGTGACTGGAGTCACAAAAAATAAAAATTTAAATGTTTCTGGTCCTGAAGGAGCTTAAGCAAATCTGGGGGAAAATGTCATTGCGGTCAAGCCAAAGAAAATGCAGTTAAAGAAAAGGAAAATATTTCAATGATGGTCTAAGCAAAGAGAGACGGCAGGCTGTCCTGGGCCAATTGTCAAGTGCATTCTACAAACAGGAAGTGCTCTAAGGTATGGGGAAGGCAAGTCTGGGAGGCACCTCTCAGGGGAGATGGTAGTAAGCCCAGGGGAACGCAGAACAAACCCACCTAGTCAGCTACAGACTTTGAGGCCAGGTAGACCTGACCTCATCTCCACCTTGGATGAACTGTGACAGATTCCTTTCTGCTCCTCATCTGTCTTCTCAGAAGAAAACAGAGACAATAAAATCCACTCCTTTGAGTTGCTGTGCACAGCAGATGATGTCCACAAAAGTAAATTTTTGGTGTGGAATCTCACAGTTATTAGCATTTATAATGGCAGTCATCATATTAGGTATGGATTTGCTTTATAGTTTATGTTTCTTTCACTCAACATTAAGCTCATTGATGATCAGAATTTAGCTCTGTTCCACCCTTAGATGCAAAGCATCTTCATGACTTACCTGTCATTCACAGGTGCCCGCTGCATATTTACTGAATTAATAAGTCAACAAATAATGAAACTGACATCAGAAAGTACCTTATCTAATACTACTGTTCAACTTTTTGTTTTTATATTTTTTCTTATTCTTCATTTTCTTCAACCTCAGAGCAAACAAGAGATTTTTTTCGAGAAACAGTCTTACTTTCAAATGAATAGGATCATTTGGGGTTTTAAAGTTGCCCCTATAATTAAGACTAGAAGTACTTAGCTCATTTATCCTGAAAAGGGGAAACAACGCAATATGGAAGAAAACCAACCTTGTCTTCACAGTTCTTTCTTTTCAATCAGTTTCTTATTTCAGGCCTGGTTGTGTCTGTGATCCTGAGGTGTCTCTCACCTATCAATACCTAAAAATAAAGAACAGAGACAAACCGTAAGGAGGAAACAAATACTTTTTCATGTTGACCTTCCAACCCCTGTGAAGAGAAGATGGGAATGTGACATTCCCTTTCTATGAACCACCTTAATTCCACCTTCAGCCCTGGATGAGCCAGTCAACCATAGCATGCCAAATGGTTGCAAAGCATGCCGGTTGGCAAATGTGTTTGCCATGACACTAGGCCAACTGGGAAGGGACTTTCATTGTGAGATCAACTAGGCTTTGCGGAGAAGACCCCGGCATTGTCACCATTGACAGGTGTATTTTGATTCAATGCTCTCTTCCATGGTGACTTTGCAAACTAAAATTGAATTTAACTTGTTTTAGAGTTGACCAGGATTTACACCATGCATGGCAAGGAGAGGACCCATAATCAACATTTTATCATTTTCTGTTGGTGTATGACCAGCTAGACAGTCTCATTAAAACCGTACTTGCAGGAAATGGACTCATTTATGGCTCCCCGCTTGGTAGTATGTTTGTTAATAGTGCAGAGGGGAGGTAAAGTGAGTCACAAAAGGTCAACTCTGGATGAAGGGAGTGTCCTTCCAGACAGCAGATTGTCAACATCCTATGTTCTCCAATCCATATACACCCCAAGCGCTGGGGGAAAAGCTCTCCCCAGACCTGCAAAACCCATTATTGCCTAAGAGAAGCCAGAATTATGAATGTTTTTCTTTTCTTCTGACTTAAAATGCACGTCATCAACCACGTAAAGGAAAGGGACAAAGTGCAAAGAATTCTTTGGGGTTTTTCACCCCCTTCTAAGATATTCTCACAGGGAACCTCAGCTTAAACATGGTTTTATCAGAGGATCTTAATGTGTTCATGTGAGATCTTCCAGAGAGTCAAAGAAACGAAATGCAATTGTTTCGGGGTCATTCTGCTGGCAGGTTGATTAAAAAACCCAGGTAAGTGTTTTTTATGTGAAAAATAACTTGGAGTCTACTTAAGGGTCTTTGCATACTTTGTACAATTTTTTAAAACATATCTACATAAGTCACTGTCATATTGGGGAAACAGATTCACTTCAGAAGCCAATAGTGAAGACAATAAATGACCATTTGTGGACAAGTTAAAGTAACAAACAAAAGACAGTGAGGTACACAGAGTCCATGAAGAGGGAAAAGCTGCTACTGCTGTAGACCTAGAGGAAGAAATAGGACCTGACACTGGTTAGAACTCAGTAGAGTTCTTGTCCAAAAACTACCCAAAGAATACAGGGAACCAAGAAGACACACCCCAACACTGCTTCCTTCTAGTACTTCCATTGGCTAAACTCAAGGAGAAGGTAGTAGCAAAGGAGATTCGGTGGTTCAATCCCTAGGGGCGAGCTGCCCAAGGTCCAGAAGGGGTTAGGGTAGGACAGAGAATGATTCAGCTTCTGCGACTGGAGCAGACATAGCACAGCATTCCTCACATGCAAGATTTCTACTCGATTTTGTATTTGGCGAGTGTTTGTGATACATTTGCAGTTACTTACCCAGGTGCTTTCTCAATCCTGACATCCTTTTTTGACCCTATGATCTTGTATTTTAGGCTCTGAGAGAGTATCTCTGCAGGATGCTAAATCTTCTCTATCAGGACTAAGCCTGGACTCCACATCAGTAAACAAATGTAAACATTGTGAAAGCTGACAGGTCCTCTTCACCCTTAACAATCCTTTAACTCATGGTGTCTCTACCTGGCAGTTTCATCCCTTCAAGGACATGAAAACGTTTCATTTTGGCTGTCTTGTGGCTCTTCAGCATATCGCTAGTGGGTAGGCGTCTCGGTGTAGTACCTAGCACAGTGGCACACGAAAATAGACGCTTCATAAATGCTTGTTGACAGATGATCACCATCATATGTGTCTCCTGCAGATAGGAGAGCTTATGCTGAGAAGTTAAGCAACTTTGCCAGTATCTCAAGGCATTCCAACAGCAATAGAAGCCAAGTAAAGGGTTTGCCTTGGATAGGTTGTCCAAACAGAGATTTCACTCAACAGGGCAAGAATTTGAATGAGAGTTGATTTTCTTCCTGTACTTTGACCCAATCTTAATGATAGCTGAGATACTTGGGGTATGGTTTTCCAACTGATTTGTCTGCTAGATTGTCAAAGATACCTATGCCCCATTATATCTTCTTATTTAGATATGAAATGTTGTAGTCAGCAGAATAAAAAGTTGCATTATACCCTTAGAGGAATTGCACTGAACTAGTTTGTTTTTTTGGTTATTATGTCTGGGGTGGGGACAAGGAAATATAACAAGGAGATTAAATCTGAGAATTGCATGTGTAACCAGTTACATCAGACTCTTCCTTATCAATGAAAGTAAAAGACAAGGATGACCTGAAAAGATAAATTTACATGGTTTTTATGGTTTATGAGTCCATTTTCAACCAAACCTACTAGATTCCAAAGGTCTAAACACTAACTTTTCTTGGATATCATTGTTTTTCTGAATATCCCTTCAAGTATTCTTATATAGAAAGAGAAACACCATTCTGTATTTACTGCAAGTCAAGTAAACTCTTTGTGGAATGATATTAAACCAGGTGAACTAAATTCTGTAACAGGATAGATCACTCATTCAATCATCAAACATCATACATAAAGCTGGTCTGCAGTGTGGGAAGCTCAGGTCAGACCTACCATTGGAGAATGCCTGAGCTGTAGGTGGCTCCTGTGTGCACAGTGTCACAGTTGGTAGATATGACATTGCAAAGAAGACTAACAGAGGGCTTGGTTCATCTTCAATCACATTTATTTGAAGTCACTGACAGTTACTATATACCTTGTGGTCCTCATTTGCATATTATCCTTCTTTCTCTTCATACCACAATTAAATGGAATCCTGTTTCCTATACATCTCTTGACTATGACCTTTCCCTCCCATCATCCCTTTTGCCTAGTCCAGGCTATTATCTTTCACTTCTTACCCAGACCATTCAGGCCAGATTCTCCGTTGGTCTTCCTTCACCCACTCTCTACATGAACTCTCTCTACACCGCATTCATCAATATTGCTTAAAAACATATATATGTTCAAAAGGCAAGCAATGTTTAAGTCAATCATAGTATCAAAACATTTCAGAGGTCCCATTGTCTTGAAATTCATACTACCAATCTCATGTCTTGATGTTTATCTCTCCATCTTTCTCACTCTACTTTCACCTCATACTTCCCTTTGTTAGCAAAAATAAATCCCAAATTCAAGCTCCTTCATAATCTGACTATAATCTACTTTTGGTTCCTTTCCCACTATTCCCTCTTCTTTCCATGCCAGGGACATTCACCTGGCAAATGCTTCCTCTCAAGACCTCAGTGATACTTCCTAACCCTTCCAGTAACATCATTTTTTTCTACGTTGTCTTAACACAATTTACACACCTAAAAGAGTACATGAACCATATTGCATTGAGTTCATGACTCACACGCTTGTCTATACCTTAAGTTAAATCCCTTGAACCCATTCAGGACTTAAACGCAAGGGGGAAAAACTACAGCAATCAAGTAACAGAAAATAATAGGAAATGCAACTTAATTATGATTAAATTAGCAAACTTGTTAGTTTACTTCCAAAAATGCTTCTATTCAAAAGGCCCAAGTTGAAACAATTTTACTAAATCAATAGTCTCAATTTCAAAAACCTTATTTGAATCTTCTAGCATTCTTTGTATTTACAAAACATGACATGAATCCATGAGGTACTCCATAAAGGGTTATGAATGAAGGAAAAAAAATAAAACAGAACAAAACATGAGTCAGCAAGCCCAATTATGAGGGCTATACTCTATCCACAGAGGAATAATCAATTAAAATCTAGCAACAGCATTTCTTGGAACCAGCATTTCAGGTCTCTGTCACGTCAAATGACACCTTTCTCCATCATAGGCACATAAAGTCATTGCTGCTAAGTATCATTTGTCTACCAATGGAACCTTGAGAACTAAGACATCACAGGTATGACTTCAATGAACATAGGTGTTCAACTTTTGCTTTTTTTGACATATAATCTTGTTTTTTCAAATTAGTTGCACACACACACACACACACATACACACACATATATATATTTCTTACATCACTATCTACCCCGAGGTTCCCCCACCTCCTTGTTAAACTTTTTCTAAGGAATAAAAATGAATAATTATGCTGAGTGACCAAGATTTGTTGTCTCTTATCTCTTTTCTAAAGATGATGCTTTCATTTTTACAGAACTGTGTATTGCCAACAAATGCAAAACAAAAAATTTCAAGCCAAAAAGTATGTATGCAACATGGTTCTCTGTGTACATATATATACAGGAAGAGAAAGAGAACACACTTAACCTGAAACATCAGCTAAGAAACAGCTACCTAGTGACTTCTCTATAGCCAATATTTCCTAAAACTATAATGAGATAACACTGCAACTTTTAAAGTGCTCAATATCTGGTACCCTGACAACACAAATCTTGGAGAGGAAACAGAACCAGGAGAATGCTCATTCATTGCCGATGGGAAGGCAAAGTCCCTTTAAAAAACAATTGAACAGTCTCTTTTAAAAATGAGGCATAGTTTTACCACACAATTCAGCAATTGTGCCTCTTGGTCCTTGGCCAAGGGAGTTGAAAACTTCAATCTACGCAAAACCCCCCACACAGATGTTTATAGCATTTTTTTTCACGATTATTGAAACTTGGAAGTACCCAGGATAATTTTCCGTAGGTCATGGATAAATAGACTCTGGGGCATCCAGACAGTGGAATATCATCAGCACTAAAAAGAAATGGGAAATGAAGTCATGAAAATAAATTTTAGAAATTTAAATGCATATCACTACATGAAAAAAATCAACTGAAATGGCTACATAGTTTATGATTCCAGAGATCAGACATTCTGAAAAAGGCAAAACTCCGGAAGCAATAAAAAATCAGTGGGGTTAGATGAGTGCAGTAAAGATGAATGGGGAGAGCACAGAGGATTTTCAGGGTGGTGGAAATACTCTACGACACCACAATGAAGTCATATAGTGCCATTGTGTATTTCAGTATACATGTCACTGTACATTTGCCGAAACCTATAGGATATTCACCACAAGAGCCATAAATCATAGACTTCGGAGGATTGTGATGGGTCAATATAGGTCCATGAATTACACCGTTCCAGGGAGGGATGTGACTGATGGAGGGGAGAGGATGTGACTGATGGAGGGGAGAGGATGTGACTGATGGAGGGGAGATCTCTGTATCTTTTGCTGAATTTTTCTGTGACTATGAAACTACTCTTTAAAAAAGTTATTAAAGAAGAAAAAAGAAAAAAATCCCTGTTCCAAGGAAAATTTACATAATTTCATAGAAGCTGGGTGTGGCATGAAGGGAGAACCTTTGGCCATGTGGTGGTAGAGGGGTGAAGGGGTATAGCTTGAACATATGAATTACCTGCCATGAACAGATGCTGTGATGGGGCTGGTCGTATGAGGGTATCTCATTGAACACATTCACTTAATGTACAGGCCCAAGTAGTACATATAATAATACCCTAATCTTTCAGAGGAGAAAATTAAGATTTAGTGGAAGAGCACAATGAAAGGGCAAACCAGCAGAGCAGCCACCACAGTAAGTACTTACAAAAAGTTTCTGGGAGTGTGCATTGGAGAAAACATGGCGGTCACTCAGAATATTGACGCTAGATAAGCTCTAACACATGGTCTAACAGTCCTACCACTGGTCTCTAGCCAAAGGAAATAAAAACAGACTATCACAGAGATAGCTGCAGTCCCACATTCATCACAGCATTCCATATAGTAGTCAATGCCTGTGGCCAAACTGCGTCCTGAGTGAATGGATAAAGACATCTACCCCTCCCTCTCCACACCCAGACACACGAAGAAATGTTCACTATTCAGTCATGAGAAAGAATGAATTCTGAATTCTAACTATTTCCCAGCAGCTTTCTAAGAAGGCAGAGACTGGTACTGACCTCCGGTTCTTTGGTTTGTTGAGCTCAACAAGATCTTTATTCTCAGTGAGGTGGTCTTGACAGAATTGAGAATTCCCAACCTCCAAGGAAGGAGGTTGTATGGGTAAGGAGAGAAGCAGAGACAAAGCTAACTCAACTGAGAAAGGGAGAGAGATTTCAGGAGATGCAAGAACCTTGAGGCTGGGACTTGGGAAGCTGAGCCCTGAAGGAGGCAGGGAGGGAGAGAAGAGAAATTTGGGTGAGGGGATGAGTCCAGGGATTCCCTCAGGAAACAGCGTCTTGCTGACGGCAAATGCTTCCTTCCCATGCTCCTCTGCTCAGGCTTTGGTTAAGTTGACAGGGCAGCCTGCAGTGTTTTCTATCACTCTCTGTCATGGTAACTCCACCACAGCCTGTGAGGGGGAAACTCAGCGATACACATCAGAGCTATGTGCTGAGAGCAATGGACAGAGTGCTGGTAGGTATAAGCCCCACTTGGAAGGAACCAACTTTATCTGAGGAGATAAAAAATGTCTTCCCAGTGGATATAACTTTGAGGTGGGTCTTAACAAATGAGCTGGAAGAACAGGTAGATAGGGAGATCAAAGGAACTCAACCAAATGGACTTGGTAGAATTGACTTTCAACTGGTACCACTTGTGTCGCCTGTTTAAAGTGGTGTGACTTCTATCCTTACTTCTCCAACAACCCACTTCTCCTTTGCTGCTTTGGTTTTCCTCTTGTAGATCGACTCCTCCGGCAATCTTGCTGCATTCAAGCACCTATTGACATCTTATGTTTTCCAGCTCTGTATGGGCCCTGTGAGAAAGAGGAACAGGAAAGTCCTTCCCAGAACCTTCCCAGAACATCTTCTCCAAGGCTTGTGTGAGCACGGCTTTTCTGTCCTCATTCAACTGCTTTGGAAACAGGTTGATGAAGAAAATCCTCTGAACTTTACAAACCCTCCAATTGACAGTTGATAACTCAGCCTTGTTGCAATTAGGAGGTCAGTGAAAATATCGCAAAATATGCTAGGCAAGGAAGTTGGAGTTTCCAATACAAAGTGACTTAAAACTCAGGATGGTGCAATATAAATCCTTTCTTAGGACAAACACATTTCCCAGGAGGGCACCACAGCTGATTCATTTATTTTTCATATGTTTTGGGACAAGCAAACTTTTCCCAAGACTTAAAATTGCCTATTATAAATATCTGCTGAGGGAGACATATATGTAGACTTCCTGGCACTGATTCCTCCTAAGCTGTAAGGATAATAATCCCTAAGCTAGAACTTTAGAAACCCGAAATCTCACAGGCAATCTCTCCATACTTTTCATTAATGATTTATTTCTGTCTTATTGGCTGGTCAAGGAAGCTATTAATTGACTGAACAGACTCTTATGTTTGAAAAACAGTGACATAAATGGGGACAGCCCCCCCTCCAAATTCATGTTGGCTGTCACTGTTTTCCATTATTGAGGGATAGAGACTAGATTTAGGAAAGTGTACTTGGTAAACCTAGAAAAAAAAAATCTCACCTGATAGGAAGGCAGAGGTTATATTACAGGAATTAAGATTAAGAAAGATTTAAGTGTGAGGACAACATCACTACTAAGACCCTCTCTGCCACATGCTCAGGACACCAGGATTCATTCTTCTTGCAAACAAAAGAGCCTCTCACAGCCATTCTTATCATTCAAAATGCTCAAATGAATTCTGAGCAGCGACATCCAGCTTATTTTCAGCTAAATATTATGGAATGCCAACTTTTATCTTCCCACTCTGTTCCCAGGAACTAATAAAAGGTAATTGAATCAATAAACAGAAATTAAACTATCTTAGATGTTTCAGAACTAAAATTTGCATATGACTATAGAAATAAGAGGCTAAACCTCCTGAATTCATTTATTTGAGTTTTTTCAGTTTGTCTTTTGCATTCTGGTCATCTGACATTGATCAAGTGACTCATACTCTTTAGTAACATCCGTTAATGCTGAACCCAGGAACTTTCATTCTGAGCAAGAATGCTCGTGACTGTTCTGATATTTCTGCAGGGTTAGGAGGCCTAAAGATCTATATATCCTACGAAAGGTTTTCTCATTTGATCCTTAAAATCGAGCTACCAGGTAGAATGGAAAGATTTGATTGAATACTCACATTTCACAGATGGGGGAAGTAGACCCAAAGAGACTTAGTTAGGCCCAGTTATACTAAATTAGGCCTGATTGGGTAGCAGAGAATATCTCTTAGGTTTATGCTTTTCTGCCATATATGTCTCTTCCTCTCCTCTCCAGACCCAGACTGCTACAACCTTCTGAAATATATAACATTATTTTCTATAGATTGTGATAGATGCCTTTCATTTGTGCATCTAGCCTCCAAACAAACGCTTGTCCTCCAAGAAATGCTCATCGTGTTTACTGGAAAACACCACGTGTCTCTTTTATACATGGTTCCTATTAGAGGCATGAAGCTATGAGAGGAGCTTCTTGAATGCCTGCTTGGACTCCAGAAAAGCTGCAACTATTTCTCAACAGGCGAGGGAAGAGTGTTCGACACAAGGGTGCGTCCTACGTAAACAGCATTCTTACCTAAATGTGTAAACTGTACCCCCTGCACTTCATAGCTCACATTCCTAAGAACAAATGAAAGCAACAGGCATTCATGATGGGTTCAATCTTCACAAAGATCTGCAATCCTTGAGTCACATAATTCCATGTGAAATTACTTTTTAGGCTGCTTTCTCAAGGGGCTGGTTGAATCTAACTTTAAAATAACCACTACAGAGAGGGCTCCAAAAGGTCCTTAAGAAGGCCATCTCCTGTATGAGTAGTTCTAGGGATCTCTTGTGCAAATAAACAGTGTGTGACACTGAACTAGGGCTGTTCAGCTTTGGTATGTTCTCTGTGCTCAGCTCAACTGAAGCAGAGCTGGACTTAGAACATGTTTATACAAACTAACTAATCCTACTAGGTCATCATGACCTACAATGACCCTACTATTCCCGGCCTATACTCCTCTTGTGCCAAATGAGGCAGTAATTTTGTAGTGAAAGAAACAATTTGCATGAAAGATACAGGTCGGTCCTCCTTGTCGCTTTCCTTTCACATCAGTGCCCCCATGTCACCCTATGTCTAGCACTCCTAAATAAGCAGCTTCCATAGGAAGACTCTTCTGCATTGCCTGTTGGATAATACCTTAAAAGCTATGAATTAGAGACTGACCTCACCATCTGGTAGCAGCCATTTGCTTAAATAGGATCTTGCGGTCAAAGGAGTCTCACTCTCTTCATGATAGCTCCAGTTACTAAATAGTCCCCTTCGACACACATGAATGAAGCAATAGTCCTACAGGCTTGTAGAGACATGCTTTGGGCTCCCAGAATATCTTAAAACCTTACACGTTTGGAACCTTAACCTTATTTTTCCTCAAATATATCTTCTAATTCTTTTTAACAGCCTGAAGAGTCTAGGGGGATATCAATCCACGTGTTTTTCATTCATTTACACTCATACCATTGAAATCCTGATTTATAAGAGTTAGCTGATGCTCAAGAAACCAGTTAAACTTTTAAATAATCTTTGTAAAGGCTTTCTTCTTAACAACAGGAAGATGTGTTTGCCAAAAGAAAATGAACTCAAACACTCAAAAATCTGGGTTTGATTCAAGACTAACCCAGGAGGTTTAAAAGGCCTGTAAACTTGGTGAGTGAATTGAGTTGAGTTTCCATTGACTACATACCCATATGCCATGTTGATACTTGGTGTGTACACGCTTAGCTCACACGTGCTGATGTATAGTGTTAACATTTGGAAAGTTGGAGCCAGTTGGCAGTTGAAGCTGGAACAGGGTGCTAATGAGGTCAAGATTCCAGGCTTGGTCTTCCTAAGGATGGGGTGTCACGCCTCTTAAGCCAACCACTTGCCACTAATGAGCTGGTGGCCTTGGGCTACTCTGATTCAGTCTAATTGAATGAGTTTACTGAGAGTTACAAACAAGCACTGTAGTCGGCACAGGGACTGCAACATTGTCCCCGTGCTAAAGGAGTTCACATTCCACCAGGAGAAACAAATCAGTAAACCTATCAGGAGCAGCAGGAGAGCACAGGAAGGAGACAGGGCTCACCATTCCTGGGAGACAGTGAGGGCATCGTGACATTGGTCTTTCTTCATCTGGGAAGGCTCATTGCACTCGATGCACCTGTCTGTACAGATTGCCCCAGATAAACATACATGATCCTTTTGCAAGTCACTATATATAGACAGACTCCCATAAAGGGACTCAGGGAAATTTAGTGAGTAGGTGATAGATGCTATACAAGGTGACAGAATTTGGGAAGAAGGAGAACGTACCAGAAAAGGGAATGGGGTAGGTGGTTGGAGAAGGGAGGGCCAGTGCACAGAATAATAGGGGGTGAGGCAGGAAAGGTAGCAAAAGAAGATACAGTTCTTGAAGATTTTACATGCCCTGCATTGTGTGAGAGCTTGAAGAACTGTTGCTGTGTTTTGAGCAAGACCAATTTGTTGAGCAGCTTAAATAGAAGAGAGATAATCTTGGAGGCAGCAGTGCCAACTAGACACCTACTGTTACTCCGTGGGCAAATGTATAGGGGGTATGAATTTAAGCAGTAGTGGAAGGAATAGTGAGGAGAGTGTGGATCCAAAAGATGGCTGGAAGACAAAATCATTGAGCCCTGGACAATGATTATTTGCGGAATGAGAAAAAGGATGGATGCTTCCATGATCTCAGGTTTTTCCTTTGGGAATTTTGGTAGACACTGGCATCACCAGTTGACACAGGAAGTGAGGGAGAAAGTCCAGGTTTGAGTAAGTGAAAACATAGCAAGTACAATTTCAGAAGTCAAGGATTTCAGTTGTTGATGGATATCGGTGGGGAAATATCCATTGTCTAATTAAAGATGAGACATTTCTTCTGGAGCTAGAGGAATATATATGAGACAGAGGTGGAGATTGGTATCCAGGTATAGTGAGAAGAGAATAGGAATGAACAGGAAAACACTCATGGATCCTGATGTTTGAGTGATGAACGCTCATCTATGAGGAATTCTGAGCAAGAATATTCAGAGCTATGGAAGGTGAACCAAAAGAAGATGGAATCAATGAAAGAAAGAGGCGGTGGCCAGTTGAATCAAATACTATCAGAAGATCAGGAGAGAAAGGAACTGAGAATCCACTGAAGTAGGTACTGGGAAATAATCAAGAACAGGTGTCAGAAGCACAGATTTGTTTCCAGAGGAATATAAAGATATGAGGAGTGAACCACGGTTCTGAATGGAAAGCAAAAAGGCAAGAACTAGGAGCAATGCTCAGAGGACTTCTCATGTAAAACGGGCGAGACTTACAAGTTAAGAGGCTGAAGGTTAGAAGTTCCTTGGGATGGAGAGTAAACATGATGCCTCTCAGAAGAAGGCAGAAGTCATCCTGAACAGGAGGCCTATCCACTTTTTCACCAAGAACTCAGCAAAGTTCCTCCTCAGCCTCTGGAGTACAGCATATATGATATTTTCATGTTAAAACCTTTCATTCCATATTTCACCAAAAAATCTCCCCAAGTCCCTGTTTAATAAGATGCTCGGCCTCTGTGTTTAGGTACGAGGCCAACTGTGTGAAATGATTTGGAATTGGGAGGTCTGGCTGAGGTATAATTGGTTGAGTCTGGGCGAGAACTCAGCTTAGAGTCCCAGTTCTGCGAATTACATGTTCCCAACCCTCTCTGGGTCTAGTTCTTCTTTATCCAGCCTAGACAAGAGGACTCCTATGGGTCAAGGAGACCAGGCCTGAGACTAGTACCAGGCAATGTTAGGTTAGCGGTTGTACTCAGTTTTCTGGCACATTAACTGTCTCCTCCTGTTTGACTTCCAGGTCCTCTGTTTTAAATGAGGTAATACATGTACATAAAGACTTTACTTATCTATTTTTTTTGCTACCTGCTCCCCTCCACATGAAGACTTTAAAAAATTTGTGGCACAGATAGCATGCAGTAAAAATGAACAATTATCAAGTCCCTCCTCCACTTCCTCACATACCCACCACCTCAATGTGCAATGAGCAAGCATCCAAAAACTGTGTAACTTCCTCTAGCATCTGCCTTATACCCTTTCTCATCCTGCTTGGAATGAAGGCTCAGTTGTGTCACATTTCCTCAGTTCCACCTCTTTGTAGCAGCTATTACAATGAACCCCATCTGGTTAGCTAATTCTTACTATAGCAGTGATGACTAATAGTATGTTCAATGATTATTCCTCTTGAAAGTATTTATTTGGCCAAGGAATTTCAGGTGATATGTTAGGCAAGTCATCACATTGCAAAGTAAATGGAATTCAGACCTGGTATTTTTGAGATGACTAACATTGTCTATCCTAGATGGGAGAGTGAAGCTGAAAATTCCTCGGGAGTGTCCTATGTTAGAAATTTCATGATTCATGTTGACATTTACTTTCTGTTTATACCACAGCTCTTTCCAAAAAGGCCTTGACTGAGCTAACAGTAAACTATACATGTTTAAAGAGATTAATAAAATCAAAATAGAAAATCAAGACTGTGGACAGGAAAAATATTAAAAATATTTCAAATATAATTATATATATACACACAAAGGCCACAAATTTGAGTTTGAGCTGAACTTCCTGATTACCTGGGCAATTTTTTTTTTTACAGATAGTTTTCCTGCAGTGGGAATTAGAATGGGAACTCTCACCGATGTCTACTCTTTTGAAAAGAATTGTTTTACATTTTCCTTATAGCCATGTGATTAACTTGTGGCTAATGAGATGAAAGTAGCATTGATAAGTGCAATTCAGAAGTCAGACCCTTTTATACAGGGAAAATCTGCTGGGATACAGATGTGATGGCAGGAGCTGTGGCAGCTGTGAGTGACCCAGAAACGAATTCTGAGTTAGCAGAATCTCTGAGCTACCTGTGCACCGCTGATATTTGAATTACGACTTTGTTGAAGCCGGTACAGTTGGGGAACTGTACCCTGCCGATACAGAAGTTGGTAGCAAGAAGTCGAATTCTGTCATAAAAATAGAAATTCTTAAAATCCATGGTAATCCTTCAATAATGGTTTAGGTAGCAGGCCTCACCCTGTCATGGTAAACATTCTGTAAAACAATGACAGGTGCAGGCAACTGGCAATCTTGGCAAAGTCATATGAAAGAGATTAACAAGCAGCTTGCAAGTAGATCTCTGGAGATCTCAGATCTCAAGGAGGCTCTCTTCCCTGCAGACTGCATCTAAATTCACTAACAATCCGGTAATTCATAGAGTTGAAAAATACAATTGCTTTTGTACCACCAAAAACACTGAGAGAAGAAACTGTGACCTCCGGCCTTCCTCACAGCCTGGGCCTGAGTGTTCTCTACTAGACAATAGGGACATCCCCAAGGTAAAGTCTAAGGGTGTTGCCCTCACACTCAAACCAACTGCTCTAGATGGTTCAAGGGAGTCTCCCACAGTGAGAGAGAGAGGTGTGTGGGACATGGAGACCAGAAAGTGAAAGAATAAAATCTCGAGAGTTATGGACAGATGGAACATTTGGCAGAAGCCATTGACATCTGGAATGAACAGGAAGGACATAGAACACAAGTCTCTTAGGTTTAAGGGAATCGCATTGCCAAAGAAACCACAAGCCTGGCCTACAAAATCCTATGGCTCTCTGAATCTTAAAGTCACTCCCTGCCTCTTAAACCTTCCCCAGAACTGGCTATGCCCACTGCATGTGGATAGCCATGAAGGGTAGAGGACAAGGTATAAACCCCCCACAGGGCCAGGGAGGACAACACAGAGGGGAGTTTCTCTCAGCATCCCAACTAACCAGGGGCACCTTGTTTGCAGGGCATGGAGCATGCACTTCCTGTCTGGGGGTGTTTGACAGTTGCTATGGACGAGTAGCTGCTGTCTGCTTCATCGTTTTTACTTTTCTGAACGGGAGCTTTTATTGTGGTTATCCACAGTAAAATGGTCATAAGGCTTTGTTTATTGTGGTATCTTGGGTAGAAGGTAGGGTTGAAGATAACTTGTCTGTGAGTTTCTAGGTCACAAGATTACAGGAGTTAGAGCTAGACTTGAAGGAGGACTGTTCACTGTGTAGAGATTTGGAGTTCAAGCCTGAGGATCGTGTTCTCTGTGTGAATAGTTTGGATGGCCGGAGGGGAAAATTCTGGCAGAGGCTCTGTCTGCCCACCAATAGATGTCCTCCTCCTCTCATCCTTCCTTATAGCCAGGCATAGACAGAAGACTAATTTCTAGATCGGGGGTGGGGGGTGGGGTGGAAGAAGTGGAATCCTCTCTGGACAACCTCACCCTTTGTTCCTTGGAGCCATCACTTTCATTTTTATTTATTTATTTACTTTATTTTTTTTAATTATATATATATTTCACATCTTTGTTTTCCCTGGGGTTCACCCACCGCCTCCCCTCCCTGACTGCTCCCACTTATGTACTTTAGTTTGTGTACTTTAGTTTGGTTGTTCGCTTATTTTGACTTTTCCTTCTGACCTTTTGCTAGTTTTTCCCATGTCCCATATAGTAGTGAAATCTTTTGGTTTCTGTCTTTTTCTTTCTGACTTGTTTCTGCTCGAATGATTTCTTCTAGCTCCATCCATGTTACCGTAAATTCATCAAATTTGTCGTTTTTCATTGATGCGTGCATGAGCCATCCCTTTCACTCAAGGATAGAAGTTGTGTGTGAGCAGCAGCTCCCCTGCCCACCCGTGACCATGTGGGTGTCTCTTCACTGAGCATCTCCCTTTGTTGAGAGCAGCCCTCTCGCCCGTCTCTCCCTTTTCCTAATTAAGCTGCCCTTTTAATATACATGAAAGAGAGGTTGTGTGTTGGTGATGACAGAGCCTGTGACCACCTCTACACCATCGACCTCTAGAACGCTGCAGAAAATGATAATCAGCTGCCATCCTGCTCAAGCCACTTTATTTTATGCTGCCTTCATTATGGCAATGTCGGCCAACACACTCTGCTTACCAGGAAGGAAAAAGTCAACCGACTTTGTGAGAAGTCTTTTTTGCTTATTGTAGTTGTCAAGTCCATAGGAAAGATTCAAGGATAGCCTTGCAAATGCACTCTGTGTACAGTGCACATTCTGTGTGTATTACACACTTGGTACACACATTGTGTGTAGACATTTTGTGTCCTGCTGGAAGTATATCCCTCAGTAACCAGTCAGAAGTGGTTGTTCCTGACCGTCCTTTCTCTCTGTCATTTTTCAAGTACTGAAACCAAAAGTGGAGCTTTGAAGAGCAGCTCTTCTGGCCGAAAAAGCACCAACTCAGTCCAGGAAGAGACCTTACAATCTGGTGCAGTCACAGACTGCAGATTGTGACACAACCTACGTCAGCCAAACCATCACCTGTCAAGGCAGGCGATGACAATGAAGAGCTGAAGTGAGTGTCATTTACATTGCCTTGGGGGGCTGGAGAGTTAGGGGGACAGACATTGCATCAGGTCATCAGAAAGGTTTGCCCATGCCCTGCAGTGCATGATGTCTCACTCTGTCCCTGCTTGAAGAAGATGAAGGAGCTTCTGGCACGACAGAAGTCAGGGCTCCTTGGAAAGGACTTGAACACAGGGCCAGGCTGTGTTCACCGTCCACCCAGACTGTGTGTGTCTTCCTGGGCACGGGCATCGCATGCTCCAGGCAGCACCAGCAACATGGGAGGTGGGCTCTGTGCTCCTCCCGCTTCTTTAAAAACATCCCCAATCTCAGGGATGAGCTACAGGAAAAACACCAACCCCCTCCCCCCCCCGAAAGCACCAGTCCTTGGCATGTGGCTACGCAGAGAAACCTTCAAGATCGCATCTTCTCTTGATTTCATTATCATAAGGAAGTTTCTAAGAATTCAGAGTAGATTTTAGAGTAAAATGACATATACAACATGACCAGTAAGAAGGAGGCGGCGCTGCAAGGATCCAAACATGCATGAACTGGCTGCCTACAGCAAAGAAACACCTGGAAAACTAAGCCCAGGCCGCTGTGTCCCAGGAAACACATCTACACCTGGGGAAAGGACACGGCTCTAGGAGAGAAGAGGAAGAGTCCAATGGGCTAAAAATTAACCAACACCAGCAGTGAAAGAAGACATGGAGTGACAATGGGGGGAAGCAGAGAGGGGAGGAACACCCCCCCAAAAGTAAACAAATAATATATAATAACAAAAAATTAAGGAAAATAATGAAAAAAATATACTTCACTTTATAGAATTAGCAGTTTCTAATTTAAATTATTTTAATATCAATTAAAATAAATGTATGGGAGGTTTTGTTCCCTGGCATATACCAGTCTCTACGCCACACCATGGCAGGCACAGTTGGTTTGGGTCTAGAATATTTTCTGCAAAGGGGCAGTAGGGAACATTGATTTTATCTATTTAAAAAATTTGCAGTCAGCAGGGTGCAGAGGCAGATGCCTGTAATCCCAGCTACCTGGGAGACTGAGGCTGGGGATCACTTGAGTCCATGGGTTCGGGACTACCCCGGGTAACATAGTGAGACCTAGTTTCAAAAAACAAACAAACAAATAAATAAACAGAACTTAAAACCTGCGGTCATTCAGTCCCGCGGCCAAGGAGTGATCTTCTGGGTATCTGAATGTGTGCGCCGGATGCATGGATTATTTGGTTTTGTATAATTGAAACACACAGATCCTGCTAGGTCTAGTGATTGTAGTTTCACCACACTATTCAGCATTTTTGGTTGCATACTTGATATCTGATCATTAGCCCACCAGAGCTCTGGGGGTAAAAGTCTTGATTCAAGGACAGATCTTATAAACTCCGAGAGTAGCAGAATAAACAGTTTCCCCACATCAGTCATCTGAATCCTCTTCAATCAATTCCTGCAATGGGGTGCAGGATCTCGAGGGTGTATGTTTTAAGTTGCTTTGGAGGTAGTGAGGGGTTGACATTCCACTAGGAACCCAAAGAAACACAGGATCCTAAGCTCATTGGCAAAGCAGCCTTTGCTTCCTCTCAGAGCATAAGGACATCTAAACTCCACCATCAGCTCACGTTAACTGAGAAAAACTGAATACAAAATGGTATCCATCTCATTCATCTGTGTATCCAATTCCTGGTGCACTTAAAAAAAAAAACAAAAACAGTTCCCAAATATTTGTATGTGCCTGCTAATAATTTTAAATAGATTTTGAAAATATGAACAAATTTTTTAGATTTCTTTTTTAGTGTTTGTGTTTTTGAAATAAAATACATATTACATTTATATTGGGAAAAACATTTTAAGAATTATCATTCTATCTGCCAGGGTTTTATAACAGAGGGACTGGGTTGATGTTATCTAAACCCACTGACCTGGTAAGTTTTAGCACCTATAAAAGTGTGATAATCAGGCAAATGTGCTTCTTGATGTGAAGCAATAATACATACGCAACATCTATCCATAAAACAGTCTTGCTACCCCTCCCCCAAAAGAACTAAGTCTAACTCAGGCAAGACTCAAGGTCTAGTTGCCAGTTTACAGGAAATCCAGGGGTTAGAGAAACAAGTGAAAAGCAACCCACCAAATGCAAGGTATATGTGTATTCTACATGGGAAAAAAAAGAAAATAATGTTAGAGTCTGAAAACTACTTATGAGAGTTAAGCAAATGCAATGCGTGGTCCTTGTTTGGAACTTAATTCAAATAAGCCACCATGAAAAGACATTTTTTGATAAAATTGGAGAATTCTGAATAACAAGTGAAATTTTATATTTGCTTTGACATTTCCTTACTGAGAAATTAATATTTAACATTGATTGAGAAAGGAAAGTGTTCCAAGGAAAACAACTGTCAACCTAGAATTGCACACCTAAAGAAAACTACCCTTCAAGGGGAAGGGGAAAATAAAGGTATTTCCAGTCAAGCAGTTCCCTCCATTGCCCAAATGCATAAGGCAGTAATGTTGAAATCAAAAGCACCAGAGAATTAAAAGTAGTTTTCTATTTATATATATATATTGAAATTGTGAAATAATCTGGCAGTTCTGTTGGGCCACAATTCTTGCAAAGGGATTAAAATCCCAGTTTTGTAACAGCTGTCACCAACTACTGATCTAAGTACAGAAGATGTGGTCTTCACAATGATGACTAATATTCAAAACACCAAAGCCCACTAGCACATAGAAATATGATAAAATAACTGAAAACAGATTCATGTCATTTTAGTTACTTGATCAATCTGCCTGACTTCATAGGATTCTGAACTAAAATATGGAAACCTGCCTTTGTTAGGAGTTTGTTCACTTGGAGCTCAGCCTTTCTTAACCTGTTCCTCATGGAGGGGTTCCCCCAGGGAAGCAGCTGGAAGGTTAGTCTCATAATGGCAGGGTGTTGTGTTGTTCAATGATGTGTACCAGAGACTGGCACACATAATAAATGCTTAGTATAGTGGGGTTGACTTTTTAAATGTGCCCCATAAGCAGGACATAGACAAAGAAAGATCATAAAAGCCTCCTAGGGCCTCCAGCTCTCACTGAGCAAAAAAGATATGAGAGAAGGATGCACTGTGAGGTTTCTGTGCTCATGTGTGTACAAGCCTACTCTGGAGAAGCTTTACGATAAGAAATATAGGACATTGGCAAGGGAAATTACATAAACATGCGGGTGTATGTAGTAATTGATTTGATGAGTAGAAAACTTAGCCTGCCATAGCAGTATCTTATTCTCCTTTCCAGTGATGAAGTCAAGAGTTACTGGAGAAAGCTCCAACTCCCTCTGTTTTCAGATGTATCTGTAGAAGGCTGAAGTTCATACTCTGTGAGTGGAGTGCTAAAACTCCTATTTCAGTGGAAACATGTACATTTGGAGAGTTCGACATTGGTCATGAATATATTTTATTTTGAGTGAACTCACTTAAGAACACCAATCTTTGCTGCACAAAAACCTATGTCTTAGACATCACTGTACCCTTGGTGATAAAAGAAATTTGCATATAGGCTTTGATTAATATCATCTTTATCTCCAACCTGTATCTGCAAACCCTTAAGCCACATCTGTAGTGCACCCAAATCCATTTATTTATATTGAGACCTGCAGATTTCATAGGTTATTGACAGATAGGCCAATCTCTTCTTAAAAAATACCATCATACCTGATGAATTCAACTTGGGCAACTGAGCATGAAAACTAAATCTCAGATTCTGGAAACAACTCAACATCCCCACAATCCCACTGACAGTATATCTTGGATAGTTTAGAAATTTTAAGGTTTTCCCAATTTGTGCATCATCTCAAGGATATTGGAAAACCATCACCATGGACTTGCTAAACATAAACATTCTCTTCCCCATGAATGTGGTACAAACATTATGAACATCACAATGGCCGTAAATGTCATTAATTTTCACATATATATTTAATAGCTCTGTTTGTATCACTTTAAAGGCACGAAGGCCCTTGGTAGCCTGGTACAATCCAACTGATCGCTCTACCTTGATTCTTCCTAGCTTGTGCCAAAAGGAGTTTCTTTTTAATGGGTGTGGGATGAAAAGATGAGGGAAGTGCCCTTCTGTAGTTCTTGGAATGTTTTTGTCATTAAGTTTCCATGAATGTCTTGATTGTACCATCATGTTAATAGTCTGCTCTGAATTAGGAGGAAATTTTATTTCATAACACTTGTCACCAAAGACAAGCACATCTCACCACCCATCCATAACATGTATAAACATATGAAAAATCAAATGCAGGTGTACAGTTAAACCTGAGAGCCCAGGATGGGACAGGTTAGACTGGTAAAAGGAAAGTTTATAGGGCTTTGATATTCCTGCTCTGCGAAGTGTAAATAAGAATCTGTCACTTGATATTCTAGTAGAGAACAGATTATACATACATTTGCAAGTATGGACAAGCATTTTTAACAAATAAGACTAAAACTGAGTTGTGGGGGAATAGTCATCAGATATCAAGACATGGGCTATGATAATTAAATGCATATAAGTGCTTGAGGACAAAAAGAGAAGTCAACTGTACAGAAAGTTCAGAAGTACATGGAGAATATATATAGTTTCAGAAAGAGAAAAATGAAAGAGTTGGTTATGCAAATGATGATCCCCCAACATGTGAATGATCAAAAATGCAAAATGATTCACTGATGTAGCTGTTCCCAGAAATTCTTCACAGCACTCATGTTATTCAAGGATGAATTTCCTTGAATAGCACAAGGATGTGTGCTTATTAGAAGTGCTATCAGGACCACCAATAACAAGAGCAGAGTATTGTGGATCAACATAGAATCTTCTAATTAGTGAATTACACTCAGAGGATTAGAATCATCCAAGAACCTGTTGGTGATGATAACCATATAATATATCACACAAGCTACAACACTTTAGAGAGCAAACAGCATTAATAGTAATGCTGTGAGAACACACATAACTGGCCCATTGAGAAAATAAGTACATAATGTCACACCCATAGTCATAAAATGCCAAGGACGTCATGTTAACTCTGAACTGCTGGGAGCGCTATAATTTCCAGTTACCTCCAGGGATCCAGATGTAGCTTAAGGTGAATCTTTGTACAGTCTGTCCAGAGAGTGTGGACAGAATTACTCTTGAATCACATCATTCTTGTTTTTTCCACCATACCTTGCTATATTTAAGCTCTTTTAATTTTGCATTCTGATCTATGGGAAGCAGAAACTAGAGAACCTATCTCAAGTAGAAAGATGAACTTTAAAGCATTTAAATATTATTGACATATAACACTGTATTAGTATCAAGTAGGCAACATAATGGTTTAATATTTATACAAATGTATACAAATATTAGAAAATAATCCCTACAATATCTAGTTACCATCCATCATCTCACATAGTTACAATTGTCTTTCTGATCATGAGAACTTTTTAGATTTTAAGGCCTCTTAGCAATTTTCAAATATTCAACATAGTATAACAACAACATGGTATTATAAACTACGAAAGATGAAACTGATCTCCCTGCTATCTTCCCCAAATGAATGGGAAGCCAGTATTTTCCAGAACCAATCCACCCCACCATAACATGTACTAATATAGCCAAACAAGAGAATTATAAGCTACATTTTTCTACATAAGCAACATGGCTCTATTATTTTTAGGCCAAGATGCTTCGAAGATCAACATCTTTGAAATGCCTGGAAGTACAATGATGATGGGAGGAGAATGGGTGGGGATTTAACATTTCCTGAGCACCTGGAACATGCCTGATACCAAGTTGGATGCATTTTAAAGGATATCTCATGTCAATCATTGATGAAACACTGATGAAGCAGAAGTTTTACATTCATTTTTAAGATGGAACTGTTAAGCATCAAAGATGGTAGCTGCTTTCCTTTACATCACATAGCTGGTGAAGATGAACTGAAGGATTATCTATTACCCTGTGCTTTTCCACTTCCACTTGAGTCTTTGTTTTACTACTGACTTCATGCTACTCAATGTCCCAAGATTTAAGGATGCAAGCATTGGTAGAAGACACAATCAATGGACACACATCGAATGAAGAGGAAGGTATGATGCCTTCCAGCCCTAGGAAGGCAGAAACACCATAAGATGATCATTTAAAAGAAATTGCTTCAATAAAGACACATGCAATTTAACTCTCTCTGAACTACTATTACCAAAGAGGCATACAATTGAACTTTATTTTCAGGTTACTATAGGACCTACATGGGAGTTTTCTACATGAATAACAAGTTTTCTCATCCATGGTTTCAGCATATGTTCCTAGTTGTCAATATCATAACTTTTCTGTTTGCTCTTTAGATTCTCTGTCACCCTGTTAATGAGTGCTGTGCTTCAAAAGCCAAAGCTCCCTCAGTCTCAGATGTGCTGTTTACATGTGACCACATTGGTCGCTTTGATTCTCAGTTTCCTGTACATCTGGCTGAAGAATGGCTGCTTAGAAAGTTGGGGGTGATGCAGTTGTGCGCCATGCCACACAGCACAGAGTGGCAGGGAGTGTTGGTCACACTGCATTCCATATCTGACTTTGAAATTGCATCACATTTTCTATCAACTGGGCCTACACTGAATTTGGGGTGCCACTGAATTAGGGAGATATGTCCTATACTTTTTCCTGGTAATTTATCATCTCTCTTTTATAGAGTTCTCTCTCTCTGTCTCTCTCTGTCTCTGTCTCTCTGCCTCTCTCTACCCTCCTCCCTCCTTCCTCCCTTCCTTTCCCTTCCCCCATCTTGATCTTATAAGAGGTATGCTTATAGTTTACAACTCCAGGAAATCATGCATGTACATATGGTTCATCAAGGATGTTAGCATAATCCTTTACTTGAAAATTAGGAAGCAACTTTAGAAAAACTATTTAAAAAGGCACATAGCTTTTAACTTTTTGGTGTGCAGAGTACATTAAATTACAGAGTTATCCGTTGTGCTCAGAAATGACAATAAACAGCATGTCTGACAAACAAGGATAATGGAATCCTAGAATTGCATCATTGTTCATTAAAGAAAACAATGACCCTTATGATGCGGTGAGTGCACAGAACTATATTATCATCTCTTCCAAGAGCAAACACAAATGTGGAACAGAAGAGCTAATGAGTTGAGATGTCATCTGAATTTCCACAGGTTACACTGACAGCTTAGAACTGGAGCGTTATTGAACGGTGCCAAGACATTCTTACTTTATAATAGCGTTAGTGACATTTCACTGGGATAATCCTATTTGTTTTCATTTATTTTAATGAGGTAGCTTGGGATGGTAACCTGCAGTGGAAAACTTGGGAACAGGTGACAGCATGATTTGAAATGCCTCTTCATCAAAAGGTGTTTAAAAGCTCAACGAAATAGTTAGAAGCACAAGGGTTCTCCGGCACTGTATACTTTCTGCTAAAAACAGTGAGGTTAACGTGCCAATTTTAAGAACTGAGGACTTTATTACCTTTTAAAACTTTCCTGCACAGATGAGTGGATAATAAGAACTAATTTGCTGCATTTTTGTGGCCTGTTCCCACATGTCTGCATTTCCCAATGACGCTTTCTTTATGGAAAAATGAGTGCTGGGCGCAACACATTTTTTTTTCCCAGGCAGTGATCATACGTCTATGATTCATTAAGTCCTTCAGTGTATACACAGTCGGCCGTGGTGCAGATGGCTAAGGGGTATGGATGCTTGCCAAGTCTTAAGGTGTCCCAGCTTATAAAAGCGATTTTGAACGTTGAGAACTTTAATTATGTCACTTAAACCCGTCAACCTTTTTTCCCTTGCCTAATGCGATAAACCTTTCAGATCGCTCATTTCTGTAACATCGGAAGCCTGAAGTGAAAAGAACCCCTCTGACATTCGTTTTCCAGAGACATCGGATGAGAGTGTGGAGCCTGTGCAAGTCTTCCTTATCTTTATTAAAAATGAACAGACTTCCCTCCTGCTGGCAGAAGCAGAGACTAAGTCAGCTTGCACGTAGGCCTCTCTCATCTTTCCAGGGTTCTGGGGAAGAACTGAAGCCAGGGTTTTAGACCCAGGGAATGAATAGCAGCCGGGTATCCTCACCTCCAGAGACCCATACTCAGGTTGGCTGCCTGTTTGCCTCTCAAGATCCAGCTAGTCAGCAAGGCAGCGCAAAGGGGAAGGAAGGTCTTACCAGGCCAGATTGAGGGATGAGGGATGGAATCTTTTCATGGATTCCGATAGCTTCCTACTCTGGCTAAGAACTTGGTAAAACCTGAGTCACGAATTTTCTGGCTAACTTTGATGTATCAATATGTCAGGGCCAGCGTGGAAGCAGCTAGAAAAGGTCCTTTATAGGTTATCTTGATGACTTTTGCTGCAGAGTTTGCCTCAGAGTTGTTTACTCCTCTGAGGGAGGATTTTTTTTTTTTTTTTTAAAGACTCTTGACTGAAGGAAGAAAAGCATACTCTGTTTGGGAAATGATTTACCAGGGAGGTCTTGTTTATGAGGCAAGAGAGCAGTAAAACTGCACTCATCACACCCTGGACTTGTGAAATAGCTGATTGGGGGGAGGGGGCAGGGGGGTGAGGGGTATTTCCTACTATCTTTCCTCACAGAACCTATAATGCACATGACTTCCCTGTGCACAATCTCTTGGCTTCTCTACTGGCCTTCGTACCAGTTCTGAGATGATTGTGATTATCATGCGCTAGTCCACCTTGTTTTCCTTTTGTCTGTTTTAATTTTTTTCAACTGAAACCCAAGCCGTTACTCACAGAATTTTCTTCTTGGATGTAGAGAGGTGTTCACATGGAAGAGCAGAACTGGACTTTCCTGGGGCCAATGGATTTTAGTTGCTGAAATGAAATTTCTAGATGATGTAAAGAGTGGACCATCAGCAGTGATGTGGTTTAATGGGGCACCAAGCAAAGTCCTGGAGGCTGGCTTATGGCTTAGGTTCTCACAGCACAACACACAGACCAACAGAGTGGCATTTGTTCCAGCATTTCTCCTGGAGGTGTTGGTTTGCTGGCTGGTAAGAGAGTGTACAAGAACTCCTAGAAAGAACAATCTCCCTGAGGGCTTGCTTGTACTTCTACACTACCAGGGTGCCCCTTGGCAGGCCTGACTTTCTGGGCTATAACAGCACTGGATAGAGCTCCCCAAAGGAACTGAGGAAGAATTCTTTAGGTCTCAGTCTATACCATGAATCTTATGTTGCTGTAAGTTCCCAAGAGGAAAGTGACAAGGGTTGTTGCCAACAATACCTCATTCAGTGAGCTGATTAAACAGATGTGCTCGTGTAAGAAGCATCATTTTGATCTTGAGACAATCTGCAAATGAGAAAAATAAGATCAACCTGTGTTAATGTGACAGAAGCAAGGAAGTCAGGCTGGTGCCACCATGGAAATATGCTCACTGTTAGCCTTGGGTTGGAGGAATGTTCAAGATTGTTTATTTCAGTTCCATAAAACTCAATTTCCTCATGGGCATAATTGATCCAAATTGCATATTTACTGCTCCAGAGACTCTGGGCTCTCTCCAGATTTGAAGAGCTCAAGTTACCAGTTGTCCTCAAAACTAAACCTGGAGCAAAGCTGCAGGCTCTGTGAGAGAAGCAGAGGTCCACGATTCTCGTGTTGACAGGTGAAGTGACCTGGGGAAATCACAAAACACCCCAAGATTGAGGTCACTTTTCAGGAATGGTGCAAGGTGGCCCAGTCTTCAAATTCAAGGCCACCAAATGATGCCAAGTCAGGATACCCAGTCAGGCAGAGAGAGGCCTGGTGAGATGCTCTCGGGGGTTCCAGAGGCCATTTCAATCCCATCAACACCTGGACAGAGCTGGCCAGACAAGTAAGATCATGAGAAGGGGAGATCATGACCAAATGCATTAGAAAATGAAGAGACCTGTAAATAACCTTCCCACCAACATCAACCACACCAAAAGCAAGTAAAACCCAGGCTTCTCATAATTGGTTCTTGTTCCGACACAAGAGTGAGAAGAGCCATTTGCTGCGGCCAACGGTTACTATCGCTCGCCTCTGAAGAAAGCCACTGTCCTCGAAGAGCTTACTAAGGGTCTCCGCTCAAGAACAAAAAAACATGGGTAAGACTGGTTTCCTCTCAAGTTATGACTCAACTTTGGTCACCGTACTTCCACTTGGGCCTGGTAACATTTGGTGGCCAGAATGTCACTCTTCTTCAGAGGCTGCTCCAGCAAACAGCAGCCCCGCTACTTTTCAGTCATATAGAAAGCCACAAGAATATTTCCTTCTGACTCTCTTCTCTCCACATCAGACCCACAAAGCAAGCTCAGGCTGAGGTCTATCTTCTCACAATCTACTAGAAAGTGGCCTGCCTCAACTTGCTTACCCTGCTAAAATGAGAAGAGAGAAACAGCTTGATGTTCATTATAGAGGGTGCAGGTTATTAATCCTGCCCCTAGAGTAACGGAAGTGCAGAAGTCTTCTGCTCCATCTTGGCTCCCAGCAGGAGCCTCGCTCCTCGAGAGGACACAGCAACCCAGGCAAGGCAAAGCCTAGGTCCACGGTGGGATCTTCCTGAGGCTGGCACAGGACTCCAGGATCTCAGAGGAGATAACAACTATCACTTCCTTTCCATGTCTTTCTGGGAGATCAGAAAACAGCAGTTGGTTCTGAAGGTATAGCTGATCTCTCTGGGCTCACATGTCTGTGAAGAATTTCACAATGTCACTGGCTTTGAGAGTTCATGATCCCTATTGTTGCTGATACCGTTTGTGGCCATTTTAATACAGAAATAATCTTTAAGATCTGTTGTTCTAAGTACAATAAGCATATGAAATGTGTTTCTCAAGTCTCACAACTACTCTCTAAGTTAGATGCTAGGATCCCTGGTTAAAAAGGAGCCTGAAGCGTGAGGAGGTAAACTTGTTGAAGACCATGATACTAATAAATGGCACAGATCAGGTGGCTACATGGGCCATTCTGTTACCCACTTGAGGTCAGTCCCTTCCCCTTCAAAACCAGCTGTTTATATCCTCAGCAAACCCAGATGCTTATCTGCAAGAGTCAGACAAAAATAATGTCATAAATCCCACTGTTGACTTTCTCAGAAGGTGCTTCTAAGACTTAGTAAGTTTATTACTCTTTACCCTTGGTCAAGTATCTTCTTTGCATCTTTGAAAGGTGTTTCTGCACTCCTGTCT
>PVHY01002744.1:61830-120593 GCA_004024945.1 Uropsilus gracilis
GATAAAGTCTAATGAGACTCTTCCGGGACAGAAAAAGATCTTCTGACCCCTTAATTCCCAACTTCTTATGTCCCAACCTCTCGCACAAGATCAAACTCCTACCTTTTGAGCTAAAAGTATGTAGAATGTCAGCCCCTGAAAAACAACACCAACTTTTACTTATCAGTTTCACTTACCTTCTTCACACCTGTGGTTTCAAAGGTGTCAAATTTCCTCTGAAGTCTTTTGGCAAAGCTTTATCCCCCTCATTTTCCACCCCAGCCAGACAGAGTCATCCTGGCCAACAGTGACAATCTCCCTGTCAAACAGAAATCACTGGGGCTATCGTTTTCATTAGCATTTGAGGTGGGATAATCCTGCTTCCTACTTAGCCATTTTTTCTTCTTCTAGGAATTTCTGGTTCCTTATTATTTAGGGTTTCTGAAACATCCTAACAGAAGCTCTCTGCCCAGATGATTTATCTTGGTTTTCTGAAGCTCTCCTTCAGTCAAAAAAGATTTCGTAAAACTTCGCTCTCTGTAGTTTGTGTTAGGAAAAAGTCTGGAAAATTTCCTGTCTTCCCAAATGATGTCAGACTCCCAAGAGGCTTTAATAGAAAGGGGACTCTCCTTAGGATAACTATTCAAATGGCCTTTGGTTTTCAACTGGGTCCGCTTCTTTACTTCCTCCAGTGGTCACCCATCCATTGATGCCCTGAACTAAGTGAGCACACTTTCCTAACCTCAGTCCTGTCATCTATCTTCATTTGGATGACTAAATTCACTCATCCAGAGGAAAGTCACAGGCAGGAAAGGCTTGTGTGAGCTAAATTTTGGGACCAAGTAAACCAACATGTAAATATCCAAACTCTTAGCCCAGGACCATTTCTCCATTTTGAATACACCAATGCTTTGTTCTCATACTCAGTGTTTGAAAGAGGCTGAGTTTTAGGAGGGAGTAAGTTGCCCTTCATCTTCCCATTGGGTTCAGATGCACCTTGAACTATTGTACCTCAATGGTTAGCACTCGTCACCCTTCTTGTTACCATTTCTTATTCACTTACTGAAAAGGAAATGTAACTAGAAAGTTTTGTCCATATGGAGAGAGAAAGAGAGCTCCACAGGAAAGAAGGTAAGCTATGACAGGAAGAATACCACAAAGGTCACACAAGCAATCCACTGGAGGCCCTAAAAGTAGGTTCCTCTCCCTTCCTGGGTTAAGTCTTCATCTTGCCCCAATTCATGTAAAAGAACCAGATGACTGGAATGGCTGGCTATGTGCCCCAGTATAATTTCATTGATCACGTGCCCAGGATATCCATATTAAGATATCAAAGATATCAATTCATCTTAAAGCAAACGGTTAGAAATAGCACCTTCCTCTCTTATCTTCTGGTTTCTCTGAAATCAACTGACAATTATCAGAAATTTGATCTTCCTTTCTAAAGCATAGAACAATCGGTCTCCCAACCTAAAAAATGTTTAAGTCCCACATCAGCCAGCTACCAGCCAAATAACCTGGGAGGGGGGGGTGTTTTAATCTTGCCAATGATTTTCTCATATGTAAAATACAGATCTCATATGTAAAATACTGAAATATATTAGAAAAGAGTGAATGTATAAAAAGATCTTTATGAATTTAAAGTATATCTGTGTGTACATATACACATATATTTGTTAAAATAGTATTATACTGTTTTAATTTTCCTATTAATGATTCTGGATTTCTTACTCTTTCTCAAATACAGTCATCTATATAACATTGATTCTTCTCAAGAGTATTGATAATTTCTTTTCTGTATTTTGTATTTAGAATACCATTTCTAACTATCTGCAAAGTAAAATAAAACCCAGCTCTTTCCTGAGCTATTTCTGGATAAATATTCAGACACACTAGTCTTTAAATTTTTGAAAATAACCAAGGAGAAGGATTGGTTTTGAGAATTAAAAAAAAAACTCTCTGGGTTCACAAGAAAGAGATTGAGATCTAAACCTGACTCTGAGAAAACAGAAATTTCTGTTATATCAATTTGTATTGTTACAATACAATAAATACTATAAATATCTGCAGATCTCATAATAAACACTGTTACCTCAACTTTTGCTTCTGTATTATGATAGTGTTAGTACTAACATGTTTTCACATAAGTTATTTATTACTATATATATATGTTATTTGACGCCCACTAACATGTTCAAATCATAAAATAAAGAGAAGAAAGATGATGCATTGGTACTAGAGTAAAAGGGACTTGGGAAAACAACACTGAAGGAGGCAAGACACTATGACTAAACTCATTACTCTCAGTTGGTGAGATCTAAAAAGCTAGTAGTTTCCCCCTCTCCTTTACTGATATATCAACTTAGTATGTAATCATTCTTGAATCAGCAAGAATAATGTTGCCATTTCAAACTGCCATTATTGTACAAAAATACTTAATAAAAAGATTACAGTGAATGAAACCTGATCATTAAATTGACCCAATCAAAAGCATTTAATTTGTAAAATGAAAAAAAACAATCAGATAATATGGCCAAAGGGTTAAGTGATGATTATGTCCTCTTGTTGAGACAGTTCTGTGTAGAACTGACTCCAGGAGAAAATCATAAATCAAATCTAGTATGAATATTGTTAACTCTGATGACTCATTATTTCCTAGTTGATGCTATACTTTTTACAGGAATGCACACATTGTTAATCAGGCCCTTAAGGAACTCACAAAGATAAAACCGTGGCAATACACAAAAGATTCTGAAAGTGAGAGGAGTTGTGGTATCATTCCAGTGTAGGGGGAAAGCTGATGAGTTGAAAATAGCAAGCCAAAAGCTTGTCTTTCAAATTGAATTGTCATTTCAGGTTTCAAAATGTAGGGTTATCATTAAGGCTACAAAGCTGTCCAGATAGATAAGAATTTTAATGACAATGTGGTAGCTCATTAGGCAACTATCCAAGCTAACTGTTCAGCTTATGGATTCTTTTTAATGATTAGACCACACTAGCTATGAATGACAGAAAATTTCTCTGTGATGAGTAGAGAAACTTGGTAAATTTTCAGAAAAAAAAAGTTAGCAGGTGAAAACCATGTTTCTTTTATGAGACAAAAGAGGGAACTACTCTGAAAAGTTGGTAAGCAATGAGAACAATGCTGAGGGAAGCAGTGATTTAGATCTCAAATGTATCCCCTCCCGCTGCAAAGCAGATTTGACTTCTTCTGGCTTTCCAGTATCTTGATTACACCAAAGTCAAGAGAAGACAGTGACCCAAAGGGCTTGTTTAAAAGTAAAAATAAGATGGGTGGAGTTGACCTCTTTCATTGAAAGCAATTCTAAAGGCGACTGAATCATAGTTTACACGTTGAGTTTGTTTGAATTAGAAAACAAATTCTTCATGACCAATATTTCTGACTCAGTTGTTTACTGACTTACCATAAGAATGATCCAGGTTAGAGGAAACTTGTGAAGAAGTATTCTTCCCGAGACAGCATAATATAATTAAATAGTTCAATATCTACGTGGGCATATTGAGTAACCATACATGACCCAAAGATTTATTTAATTATCTAGGTAACTTACTTTTCTTCCTGTGAGCATTACTCATTAGGTATTAATTCTCACTCAGCTTTGATGGTAAGAATTATTAGTCATTGAGACTAAAGTTAACTTCACTGATTCACTCTTCAAAAATAAAATGCTGACAAAGGAAAGAAGTCAGAGGTCAACACCAGTAGCAAGGAAAACATTTAAGGCTTCTGGTTCTCCTTTGTTTAGAAATGAGAAGGAAGCAAAAATCACTGAAGTGAAAAGGAAGCAAAAATAATTGAATAGGCAGAATTCATAAAAGATGAATATCTAGCCAAGACAGAATAATAACACAAGGAAAATGAAAATGAATGATTTGTTACAGTGGAATATATCAGCATCCACATATGCTTCAGCATCTACATATGCTAGTGCTATCCTGAATCTTTGATTCTGATCTGAAATTTACTTCCTAAGTAAACACTTTTATAAGATGTTATTCTATAAACATTCTAGATTGTTCTTTCTAGAAGTCAAAACAAAAGATATGACTGTGCAATGGGCTGGGATCTGGAATGATTCCCCAGCTTCTTCCCACATAGCTGTACCTGGAAATGCGAACATTCTCATCCCCAGGAATGGAGGATCATTCACAATGAAGGCTTCCTCTGGCCCAGATCCATATGGAACACAGGAGAAGGATTTAGTCTCATGGAGATTGGTGACAGCACTTAGGACAGACAGACAGATACTCTCCAGTATCTGTGAGAGCCCTCACTCTCCTCCAGTTCCCACCAGGACAGTTGGCTGACTCAGGATCCAGCAAAGGCCCACTCTGCCCCACAAAAATGAGAGCAACCCTCTCATTTCTGACTCCTCTCTGAAGAGTCTCTGTCCTTCCAGTCACTGCTCTGGATAGACTCTGCAGACACTGACAATGGGTGGCAAAAGAGTTGCTTCAGAAGTGACAGGACCACACATAGGTCCAGGGTGACTCAGAGTGCCACTGAGGAATGAGGGAAGCTGGGGAGTCTAAGAATCTACAGGGAATGAAGGTTTTGTCTCTGAAATCTCTTTGACATACCAACTTCACCTGACTGACTAGTAACAGAAGCATCAGGGAAGAGCTCATTAAGGCCACCAGCTTCCACTCATGTTTCCTAGGCTGAGCGTCCTACGTCTTACTGTGTGATGACATCAGTATAGGATACCGTATATTATAAATTGAGTTATACTTGAAATTTACATTATACTATCCTAACATGTGCACTCTTAAAGTGCAGGATTGTGAGAGGGTTTTTTAGTATATTCATAAGCTTACCAACATTATCTGATTCTACACTTTTCATCAACCCATAACGAAATCAGATACCTATTGGCAATCACCTCCTATCCCCCCACCCCAATCTCTTCAATCCTTGGCAATTATTAGCCAAGATTCCGTCACCATGGCTATGCCTATTCATCAACGACACAGAATCTTCCAATGTGTGGCCTTTTGTGTGTGGTTTTTTTAAGTTTCGTCCATCCTGCGGCATGAATCAGTAATTCATTCCTCTTTACTACTGATTAATGCTGCATTGCTTGGCTTTACCATAGTTTGTGTCTATGCACATCAGCTGCTAAACATTTGGGCCATTTCCTCTTTTTGGCTATTCAATAATACTGCTGTGAACATCAGGAGACACAGTTTCGTATCATCGTGTTTTCCATTTTCTTCAGTTGGTAGCTATGGATGAAATTGTTGATCATATGGTAACACCACAATGTAAACTTTTGGAAAGAAATGCCAAACTCTTCCAAAATGGCTCCACCATTTTTCATTGTCATTAGTAAAGTATGGGGTCTCTAATTTCGCCACATCCTCCCAACATGTGTTATTTTCCATTTCTTTGACTATAGCTATTTTAGTGGTTGTAAAGTAAGTCTCTCATGGTTTTCATTTGCATTTCCTTAATGACTAATGTTGAGTATCATTTCATGTAATTATAGAGCATCTGTGTATCTTCTTGGGTAAAATATCTACTCAGATGCTATGCTCACTTAAAAAATTGGTTATCTATTTATTGTTTTTATTGTTGAATGGTAAGATTCCTTCATATACTCTGAATGATGAATATTTGCCATAGGTATGATTCACAATTTTTTTTGCATCTCTGTGGACTTATCCTTTGTAGCATAAAACTTTATACTTCTGATGAAGTTGAACTTAACTAATTTTTCTTTGGTTGTTTGTGCATTGGATGTTTTATCTAAGAAACCATTGCCAAATCCAAGAGCATGAGATTGCGAGTTATCTCTTAAGAATTTTGTAGTGTTAAATTTAGGCCTTTGTATTTTTTTGAAATTAGATATTATATATGGTATGAGGCAAGGGTCACATTTCATTCTTTGTATGTAGATATTCAGGTGTCTCAGCAAAATTTTCAGAGGAAACAATTCTCCCATTGAATGGTTTCGATACCTTTGTTGGAAACCAACTGAATCTTAAATGTGTGGGCTGATTTCTGAACTCTCAATCCTATTTCATTGACCTTTGCAACTTCATGCGAGAAAATACACTGTCTACATTAGTGTTGCTTTGTAACGAATTTAATTTATTTTCTCACTTTTCCATTCGATAACTATTTTCTGTGTACCTAGTATGGTCTATGTGCTTAAGCAGGGAGAACCAGTAAAAAAAGAGAAAGATTCATGCCACAGGACACGCCTTTTGGAAGCAAATGTAAGAGACTGGAACTAAAAATGATTCCTCTTGTATGAGAAACTTTAGAGTTCTCTTTGGAAGTCCTCCACTCAAATAAACAAACAAACAAACAAACAAACAAACAAACAAACAAATAAATAAATAAATAAATAAATAAATAAATAAATAAATAAATAAAAGGTAGGGGAGGAATTTAACTGCTATCCTGGGGCAAGGGTGTTGAAGTGAGGAATGAGAAAAATCGTGAAGTTTTGGAAAATCACCCTTCCCGGAGATTCTGGGAGACCACCCTCTTTTGAAATCATTTTCTTTTATAAAATACGGTTACTAAATGTCCCAAATACCTGGTGAAAATAGATTTCTTTTTCCAAACATACTCACTTCATTTACTATATTTATTAGTTCTAGCATTTCCATTGAATTTTTAGATAGATTCTAGTTCTGAAGTTTACATCTTATAACCTTGTTTCCTGAGTATATTTAACTATAATTACTTTAAATTTCATGCCTGAGAACCCAGATATTTCTATCTACTTGGAACCGTTTCTGTGGACTAGCTCTGCTCTTTGTTTTGGTCATTTACTCATTTTTCCTGGCACGTCTAGTAATTTTATTAAGTGTAGCTTTTTCTTATGAAAATTACAGAGATTCTGGATGATACTGTTCTCCAAAGGGTATTTGATATGTTTTCTCACAGGCGGCTAACCTTGCTGAGACTAAAACAGAGGTTGCTTTATTTCTGGATTTTCCTTACCTGGATGCTGTCTTTCAACTATCTGAATGAAAATCTGAGTATTTACTTTTCTCCCAAAGGTGAGCAAGGGGAAATCTGAACTCCAAGTTTTTGTCCCATTTTTTTTGCAGTCACAAGAATCATTGAGAACACGTTTAGCCCCACCGAAGCTCCTTTCTGCCTGAGATCTTTGTCCCTCAATTCCTGACTACTTTGATTACTTTGATAGCCAACTTTCCTCTCTACATATCTCTGCTACAAGCTCTCAAATGCCACTTTCTTTGAGTCCCTATAGCTTAGGTTTCAATGTAGAGACCAGAAATAGAGACACACATTTATTGTTAATGTATTATCATATTGCAGCAAAAAAAAAGCCCAAACATATATCATTAAAGAAATATGTTAAAAACAGAGTAAAGAAAAAGTAGTTATAAAGCAGAATATGAAAATACCTTGATTAATATATGTCCTTGATGGGTTAAAAGTGTAGTTGAATGCGAGTCAAAGATAAAGGCATTCAAAGAGGAGGGAGAAAAAAAAATCTAGCATTGGGAAGGAATAAGAAAAAGGTAAGAAAATGCAAAGAAAAAAGTTGGAATTAGCAGCATTCAAAAAATTAAAATCCTGTAAGAAAAACAGAACAAAATTAGTGAAATATTAGAATAAATAATAGTCCAGAATATACTAAAATAATGGCCCTGAATTTACTAAGAACATAATATTTGCTATTGTAAATTCTCATGGGGTATTCAAAAGTACAGCCTCCCTGTCCCAATCACACATCTAGGAAAATAAATAGTAATATTTGAGAACATCAAGGAAGAAAACTTCTAGAAGCTTCCAGAGAATAAAGGGTATCATCTTCACAAGAAACATATGTATCTTACCTAAACCAACAAAATATAAATGACTAGAACACTCAGATCCACTCCTATAAATCAACAAGATATGGGGAATCTAAGAGGAAAGGGAAGAATTGACAATTCACAGAAAGCAGTGCTGAGTGACTAATGAATAGATGAAGAATGCATAACCAAATTAGTAGTAAGATACCTGCAAAATAGACCTTGTATCCATCCCATCTGAAAAAAGCAAGTCAAAAAACATTAACTGTTCCTTAGAATACAGGAAAATGAGTTCCTGTGCACTTCCGGTGGGTATCTGAACAGTAATGCCACTCTGAAGAGCATGATGGCAGTAACTTGTAAAGCTAAGTAAGCTAAGTATAAACTAGTAACTCCATTTCTGAATATATGCTGCAAGGTGACAGGCAAAGAAGTAAAGAATGGAGATGAACTAGGAGCTCATGTCTAGGGAGTGGAGAACTCAACTAGGATGACTGCATATAAGGAGAGATTAGAAAGCATTAGAAATAACAGACTTTACTAGATGGGCACATATATGAAAAGATCTTCAAAATCTAATGATGAACTTTAAGAATAAAAAAAAGAATGAAATGGATAGCATGGAACCATTCATGCAGATTTCAAACACTTGCAGTCACAAAATATTCAAGTCAGTCTGCAAAGCAAAGACTCCGACATACTCTCGAATCAACATCTATGGAGACAAATAAATAATTGTGGTCTGCGGGGATCTTGATTGAACTCATTGGCCTGGACTAGCAGGATGACTAGCTCAGAAATCAACCTGGATTTCTAAGGTTGGACCTGAATCAGTCCTTAGTACCCCTTCCCCAACAAAACTCCTAAATGAAAGGGGTGGGGACTGCAAGGCATGTGGATAAGAGTACAGACAGGCTGGAAGACAGAAAAGACAGTGCGAAGAGTTCCTCAAAGTCAGCTCCTGTTAAATTGGGATGGGGCGAACTTGAGAAGAAAACCCACAGAGCACTATCCTATGACACCGCTGGTTTTGAAGGGAGTGAAAAGCTTTGTGGGGGTTTGGGGTGAGCTTTCCTTTTTTATTGAGAAACACATGGAGTGGTTTGAATTGCTAAGTATGGTTTGCCACAGTGAATACCCTATACTGTAATTAAGCCATTGAATGAGAGGCCTGCTTGCCCTGTTTAATGTGCTTTGTGAAACACGGTGCTTGCCTTTTGTTGTCGCTGAGTCTTTCTGACAAGCAGTTGGGAGAAAGGGAGTCTACGTGTGTTTTCCTGCAGTGCAATCAGGTGCACGACGTGTGCAATTTCAGTTCAAAAGCACCACCCTGCTATGCCTACTCGACTTCAGTTACAAGTGTTGGCAGGAGATGCTGAAGGAGATAAGAGGTGTTTAGGATCTGTGGTCCTTTGAGATACAAAATTATAAAGCAGTCCCAGAAATGAGTCAGCTTATTAAATGAGGCCATAACCACACGAGCCAGAATGTTCTGGCGTCCACAGCCAGAGATGATACAGCCCTTAACATGCTCTGTTCCTGCCCTAGCCCTGCACCACCCAGGACCATGTTTCCTAAAGGAAGGGTGTTGATTCGCTACTGCACAGATGTGCTTCTGCGCACACACAAACACACGCACCGTAGATACATCTCAAGTCCACACAAAGGTTATAATGTTCTTGAAGTTCTAAAATTGTTGAGAAAATTAGCTAAATATTGTTGGTGGTAGGAGAAGGTCTATAGAGATAGCACCTGACAGTCTGAACAAGGTAAATTCCTACAAAGTGACAGATGGCAGCGAAACCAAAGAAATTCATTCTAAAGGGCAATTGTTAAAAAAAAATATCAATAATTAGCAAGAGAAAATGCAAAACTACCAGAACTTAACAACCTAAAATATCACAATAAGAAATAATGGCTGGTGAAATGCAGGATGAAAGCAGCAGGAAGGTGAACCTTTAACTGTGTTGTTAAAAGTTTTTCTGTCTTATTTAGTTCTTCTGTTCTTGTCTGTATACTGTTTATAAGGGGAATCATACAGGTTTCTCTGCCTGGTTTGGGGAAGGGGAACAGGGGGTGGCCATGTCAGGAAATACAATGATATACTGAATGATGGAATCGACTTTAGTAGTGAACTTAATATACATGTACCTGTTCTCAGTGATGCACACCTGAAACATGTGATGTCACAAGACAATGTCACTTCAACTTTAAAAAAGGTTCTTCTGGTCGCAAGTCACTTCCTTGCATGACATTATCACTCTGCTCTGCTCTCTATGTTATAGGAACATTTCTCCAAAGAGCTGTCAATATTCTAGAAATTTCATGATACCTTCATTTCCTTTCTTGCTTGAAAGCACATTAAACTCTGTCTCACCACTCCATAAAAAGGCTCTTAGCAAAACCATTCATGAGGTCAGTGTTGTCAAGTAAAACGCTCAGTTCCAAGTCCCTCTCTCAACTGACTTCTCGGAAGCATTTGTTTGTTCCTCCTCTTGAAACACCATTCTCTGTGAGATTCACAGAGAAGTTGCAAAAGCCATTCAGAAGGTTCTTATGTACCATTCACCCAAACCCTCCAATAATAGCACCACCTTTCATAACCACAGCACAAAGATGCTTGAAACTTCTAAAACTCTGCTTCTACTTTCATTAAAGTCTTTGCTCACTTGGTTTCTGTTACACTAGTCCCTTGGTTTTTCCATGTGTACTCAATCTCCTCTTCCCTGTTTCTAAATGTTGTTGCACCCCAAGACTTACTCCTTGTACCTCTTTTCTTTTTCACCTAAATGTCTAGCCTGTTGACCTCTTTTAGTCATGGAGCTTTATATATTTATGTATGTAAAGAAATCTTTAGAAGCTTATCTCAGCTTTGAACTCTCCATAGAATGCCAGGCTTTATATCAAGCCACCTATTCATCTCTTCACCTTGGCATCTAGCTTAACATGTCAGCTGAGTCCACTCTGCCTGTCATCCTACAAGTTTCTTCTATCTTCCTCTTCTTAGTAAATGGGCTCCACCATTCAGCTGTGTTCTGGGTTATTCTCGTCTCTTAGATAATGACATTTCATCTAACAACAGATACTATTGATTCTAACCTTCAAAATATGATCTGGATTTCAACAGGGCTCACCAACTCCACTACTGCTATCCCAGGCCAAACCACTTTCAACTCTTTCGCAGATTATTGCAATAGCCTCCAAACTGGTCTACAGGCTCTCATCTGCTCACTACATTTAATTCTCCACTCAGCAATCAGAGCCTTTTAAATGCAAATTATGTCTTGTCACACTTCTACTCAAGCTTGAAGCTTCTTGCCTTCACTAGAGATTGATTCCATTCATAGAATGAAGTCCTCGGCATTCATCATGATCTACAACACCGATAAGATACACATCTTCTCCCACCAACTCTCCAACTGCAATTGCTTCTTTAAGTTATGCAGCCTACTGCTGATTCTCACAATGTCTAATTAGATTCTCACTTGCCTCCATTTACTGGTAATTTTCTCCAGAATGCACTTTCTTGGCTATTTCCATATAGAATTCTGCTCATCCCCTCAAATAAACCTTATCAGAGGCAGTCCTTTGCTGAGAGCTCCATCCCTATCCAACCTTCTTGTTTTCACAGGGTTCTGACATCTAACAGGTTGGCTAGCTGCTTGCTTGGCTGTTTGTCTTTCTATCGCTGACACTGGACTTAACACTAAGAGAACCAGGAATTTGATTTTTGTTTACTGCTAAGTCTCTGTATGGCATGTAGACACTCAGTAAATATTTGTCAAATAAATAAACAAGGGAATAGTAATGGACAATGTATAAAAAATGCTTTCAGAGATCATAAAATATTTAAATTGGTAATGATGAACCTGAAATCCAGGTGGAAAATAAAAGGTTTTAATAAATACTAGCAGAAATCTCCACCATTGTGATGAAATGACTTTGTCTCTGGCCATTTCAGTCTTATTGTAGAGCAAATGTTATTCATTGTCTGTGGGAAATTATAAATATGTCAGCATCAAATATTATGATGTAAAACTACTTCACCTCAAATGATCTGCAGCCAATGTGAAGTGATACATGAAATCAACCAATGTTTTCCTATATAAACTAAAGAAATATGGCACCCAGTTTAATTCCTGTCCACATGATCCTGGGTCAGGGCTATAATAATAAATAGATTCACTTGAGCAATAAAGTTGCAAAGGCTTTAAATTATATCCTTTGCTGGCTTAATGATGTTATAAATAGTTTCTTTTATCTTTAAAGATATGTACCTATGAATTACATGTGTAGACTCCATTCTTATTATCTATATTTTTCACTCCCCTGAGGCAGTGGTCTGTCCTTCTATAATACTCAAAGATAAAACTGATAGAACCTTTAAAGAAAAGCCCCCCAAATGATTTTTCTACCCTTTAAAATTTTCATTTTGTAAACCAGTGTGTTATGTCAGAACCCCTGAGAAAATGAATCTAAACTGTCATAGTATTTTGAACCAAAATATGGTGGAACTTTCTTTCTATACCAACATTTTGTGTAGGTGATAATATTAATAATCATGACAGCTCAAGGAATGAAAAGTGGTCTGAAGATTGTATAACAAGTGGTATAATGGATGCAAACAAACAACTTCTTGTGCACAAACAGTCAAGGAACATTTCCCCAGAAGTCTTTTATGAGAATTCTACTAAAAGGAAATAATAGTTAACAACAGAATGATCAGAAAATCAATGACAGTTGAACTGGCAGCAAACATTTAGCATATTTTACTGGCATAAAATAGAATGTAAATGCTTTCAGTAGAGAGAAAGAAGCAAAAAACTTCTTTCCCAGAAAAGTATATACACACACACACACTCACACACACACACACTCACTCACACACACTCACACACACACACACTCACACACACACACTCACACACACAGAGAGAGAGAGAGAGAAAAACGTACACACAGCAAAGCAAACATAAAAATACTTATTTTTAATTATAAAAAGTATAAAATAAAAAGCCAGAACTAAGATCAAATTTAGCTGTGATGATGACAACTAAATTGGCTTAATACATTTAATTGTATCCAGCTTGCATCTAAGCTGTTATGTCAAAGAAACTCCAAAAAATAGTAGATTTTTAAGTAAGGTAAAATTAAGTAAGGTAATATTTTTTCTTGCAAAATTGTCCAGAAACAAATATTCAAAAACTTCAGGAATATTATGTCCCATAAAATTATCCAAGGACTTCACTTTTGTCCACTTTGTGGTTTGGACATTTGTAGGATGTGTCCTCACAAGCGTATCTATGCCACTTTATCTGACCTGCTTGTCCTGCCCAAGATGGGGGACAAAAGAAGGCCAGCACAAGAGGTTTCTTCTTTAAGAATAATGTAGCAGGGGTATCTTTGCCTCTCTCTGGAACTTCATCAGACGTTCTGCTTTTCTATTGCCTTTTATTTCTGACCTGTTCCTTTAAGTAAGTTTGCTTCTTTAAAAAATGAATGAATAAATGAATGAATATAAATAATGTAGCACAATTTCCTTCCACTCATATACTCAGTCAAATAACCAAGTATAACTGCAAGGGAAACTGAGGTAGTCTTGGAAATCCTTTTTGGCATTTCTCAGAAAATGTGCATGTTCTTTTGAACCCTAAATTCCAAAAGAGTTTACTAGAAAATCAAGAAAAATGGAGAAAATACAAAAGTGTCTTACCAAGATCAAAGTCTTCCCATCAAAATAGAAATATTATGGATAGAAAGAATTCACTGATGTCAAATTATAAGCAAGAACAGGAGAGACAGGAAACATTGGACTGTGGAGCTGGTGAAGGCAGACCTTTACACAGAACCAGGAGCACAGAGAAGTAACAGCTCAATCAGCTACTGTTATTTTTAGTGTTGTTTCATTATGGAATGGGGGAAGAGAAGGGAGAGAGAGAGAGAGAGAGAGAGAGAGAGAGAGAGAGAGAGAGAGAGAGAGAGAGAACTAGTACTCTGGGTATTTAGAGAGACATCCTAAAAAAGTCTTCACCTGGGCAATGATCAGCACAACCATATAAGGATAGTAAGATTTCTAAACATTTTATGAAAGTATACTTTTGAGATAAAAAATATACTAGATGGAATTAAGAGCAGATTCGACACTGCAGAAAGAAAGACCTGAAGAAGTAAAAATAGAAATTACCCAAAAATGACACAGACTATGAAAAACTCATTTAAAAATGGCAGAGACTCAGGCAAACAAACATACAAAAATAAGTCCTAGTAGGGGCTGAATAGGAGGGTAGGAAAATAACTTGAATAAATAATGACCGAACTTTTCAAAATTTGATGAAATGCAAACCCATAGATCTAAGAATTCCTATATCCAAAAAATATGAATAAAACTACAAAGGCTATTATGATCCAACTGTCTAAATCCAGTGGTAAAGAGGAAATATTAAAAGCAGTCAGAGGAAAGAGGGCAAACAGTCTTCTTGAAAGAAGCAACCAACTTAAAAGTGAATAAAGCAGTACCTTACGTAGAGCAAAAGGAAGGTCACTTCAAAATACTAAACCCACTGAAAAATTTCAAAACAAATGTAAACAATTCTTTCTCAGACATGCAAAGGCAGAAAGTATTAATCACCAGATGACACAAGAGACATTAAAAAGAAAGACTAAGGCAAGACAATGACAAAAGATGGGAATGTGAATCTACCCAAAAGAAGGGTGAGAATTAAAAATAATATCTCTGTGACTAAACATTAAAGACTATTTCATTACTTAAAACTCTTAAAAGTTGATTAGAGCAAAATACTAGTACATTATAGGGTTTATATTATGACATATTCTAAATAGTTCTGCACCTACAAGCAGATTCAAAATAGAGGAAGCAAAAACTGATAAAGTGCAATAAGATATCAATAAATCAGCAGTTATCTGCAGAGATTTCTCCTGATCATTCTCAAAATAGTTGGTAGAACAAACTGACAGAAAAATATTTAGGGTCTAAAGGACTTTAACACTATCAACCAAGCTGACCAGACTGACATATACAGAAAACACTACTAACCACCTATAGAATACACCTTTTTTTATGCAAGCATGATATTTATTAAGATAGACAATGTTATTCTGGGCCATAATGCAGATCCTTTTTCCCCCATACCCCCTATAAAACAAAACTTACCAAATTTAAAAGCATTCAAATTATATAAATTATATTCTCTTATATTCAAAATGGGGTTGAATTAGAAATGAATAAAAGAAAGACTTCTGAAATACAAATGCCTCCAAATATTTAGAATCTAAGCAATGCATTATACATGTGGATTACCTGCACAAGAATTAATTGAATATAAGAAACTTCTTTAAGCAATGGAGTCAACTTTGCTTGCAAAATTGATAATAGCTAGTAAAGTGATTTCAGAAGACATTTCAAATATTCTGAACTGTATTGGAATAGATACATATTCTCTGAAGAGTAACATCATAAAGGGGATTATATCTAACCTAAATATATAAAAGATATCTAACCTACTATATCTAATATCTAACCTAATTTATCTAAAGGTTACTATAGCTAATAATTATCTACTGTTATTTAGATATAGAAATTTGTTGAGGTTGCTAGAAATTCAGATTTACATAGCCACACAGTACTTTTTCTAAATCTTCAAAATTATTGGAAAGTCAAAATTAATACTCTACATGCTGGCATCCTTTGCCTTTCAGGAAGGCAAGTAAATCCCACATTTATTCTTGATTTTGTCGAAAATTTCAATTCCTCAATGAGTAACCATAGATCACCCAGCACATGCCAGCACTATTTTAATAGAGCAAGATTAAAACAGACTTCTTGCTTTTCTGAAGATTACATTCCAGTGGGGTGAGTGGAAGGGATATAAAATAAATAAGCAAAACAAATACATGTCAGGTGAGAAATGACAGGTGACAAAAGAAAGTAGGTCAAACAATAAGACATATTGATGGGAAGGACCAGATGGAAGAAAAACACTTCCTGACACTGAGAAATACTTGATTTAAAATTTTTTTTTCATATTTAGTGTTTATTTTAGTTGTCTTTGAGTGAAATCATCATTTAATCAAACTTTCTAGATTGTTTTAACATAGAAATACAAAAAGAAAAATCCGCCCCCATCCAGACAGAAATACACACAAGCAAAAATTCAAGTATGTTGTGCCAGGTTCTTGGGGACATTCTTTAAGATAACAGCAAAATAGGATAAAAGATGAAAGATGCTGAGATTTGGCTTCAAAATTAGCAAATGGTCAGAAACTTGCTCTCTTCAGATGAAAACTTTTAAAATAGCAGAATAACCTTGAACATTAAATGTTTCCAGTAAATTTCCCTATTTTCTTGAATAAAATGCACCCTATAAATCTTACCCCATGAATTTTAAAACTTAAAATTCATCATAAATGACCCATGTAATGATACCCTATAACTAACCCGCTTGGGGAAAGTGAGGTTTTTGTCTCCACCCTAGTAGAAAATGATAAACTTTGTCTCATGTGGTAAAATAAAAAACTTTAAAAAGTTGGAGAAACCCTTCAACCGCTGGAGTTCTCCAATTCACTAGATTTGTTTTTAGGACTTGGTATGATTAGAAAGTAGCATTACTTTTCCCCACCACAATAACTGGAAAAACTTGTCACCAGGGCTGAGAAACGAGCCTTCCTCTCCACGGAACTGGTGGACCAGCCATCGTGTTGCATTTGTACCCCAAGGAGTGGTCAAGCATGTGTGAATCCTGACCCAGCGCCTACGATCATCTTACCACATGTTGCCTTCCTGAAACCCTGGTGAGAACAATGCATTTCACCAAGGGGTCAAAATCACAAGGAAGGGCCAGCTTGGAATCTGGGAGTTCCCTGCACCCCAAGAAAACATGCTGCTAGAATGGCACAGGTGTACAACACACAGCACAATGGGAAACACAGTGTGGTGCAGAGTGTGGGAGGGAAGGAACAAAGACTCATAGTGGCTCTGTTCAAGAGGAAAATATTTTTTTTTCCTTGAAAGAGGATGGTGACTTATCTCCAGCCTAGAACCAAGAGCTCTCTCAAAGACTTTTACAGGCCATATGTTGGTGAAAGTCCTTGGGATGCGCCATCAACAAAATCAGAAGCAGCTCACAGCTCAGTCTACTTCTCTGCTTCTTTCATGTTATGGGCACCTTCTCTGGAGTGGCTGAGTGGCACTGCACCAGCTGATTTTAACCACAGAAACCTCTGCCACAGTGACATAAAAGGCTAATGGAAAGGGCTACGAAATCAAAGTACACTCAGGCCTTTGATGTGGGCAGTGTTGCTGGTGCCCGTGAGTGCCAACTTCATGGTACATTTCGCCATCTATGACTGTCAGGGGCCACAGATCCGTATCTGTCCAGGCTGATTCACTTGCAGGTGCAAGGCGCTCACGCCCAACTGAAATTGTGTAAATCTACATTCGCGTGGCCTGTGCCTGAACCTCCCCCCAAAAGAAATACTTCGGGGAGAAGCTTTTCAGTGTCATATATTCAACTCAGCCCGTAATGTGTCTCAGAGTTTATTTCCATGCAGACTAGCATGCCTTGACTTCCACTATCAGTCTACTAGGGACAAGGGCAAGTTGGTGTTGGGATCGACATCATGGCTCCCACTACGGAAAGCAGTGTGGAAGACCCTCAAACTAATGAACATGGCTCTACCATTTGACCCAGTCATCGCTCTTCTGGGAATCTACCCAAAGGCGACCCAACACTTATATATAGGGTCGCCTGTACTTGGATGTTTATTGCAGCACTATTTATCATTGCAAGGACTTGGAAACAACCCAGATGTCCCAAGACAGATGAATGGATGAAAAAGATGTGGTATCTATATACAATGGAATATTGCTTATCAATTAAAAATGACAAATTTGATGAATTTGAGACAACATGGATAGACCTAGAAGGAATCATATCAGCAGAAACAAGTCAGAAAGAAAAAGACAGACACCAAATGGCTTCACTAATATATGGGACATAGGAAAAACAACCAAAAGGCCAGGAGGATAAGTTCAAACAAACTAACAACCAAATTAAAGAACACAACTGGGGAAGGGGCGGAGGGGAGGGATGGGTGGGAGTTGTCAGGGAGGGAAGGTGGTGGGTGATCCCCAGGGAATACAAAGATGTGAAACATATATATATATATATATATATATATATATATATATATATATATATATACAAATAATTTAATTAAAAAATATCGTGGTTCCACATACAATTTCTGGCATCACTGATTAAAGCTATAGTGGTACACTTGGGGGTATTCTTCCTGCTCAGAGAGTATTTAGTCCTAGCACATAAATTACAGCACAGGAAAAATTCAGTGGGTTTTTCCAAGCATTTTTCCAAGCAATTCCAAGCAATTATGATTCCAAGCAAAATCTGCTGATGAAATTAATCAATCTCATCAAATCTAGCACCGATCAAAGTCATAGTTTAATTAGATTATACTGTAAACTACTCTGTGACTATAGTTTGATAGTTCCTCATGAATATGTAGGAAGATTGAAGCTACCTGAGCCCTTCTGTACACAAGGAGGGGATGAGAGCTAGAAGGGATAAGATGTTACCGATGAAAAGGGATAAGAAGACCTCACCACCATCACCGGACACAAGTAGGGTGCTCTGTGGTCAAACTATGCCTGGACACTGAGTCCTTCCTCTCAGCAGAATGTGCTCCCCACACGTTTCTCTAGCTGAATCCCCTCTCTTCATATAACATCAGCATCATCTTAAATAGGAAATACACCACATCTTCAGAACTCAAAATCAAAACAGCTTCAAAACAGATTCTAGTTGAAGGAGTCCATGAATCAATTTATGCACAAAATTGGACAGATACAGAAAGCAAATGGCATTATTCAGGTACGGTTCAATCATTCTTTTCTGCTGCAGGGGATAAAATTTGCAGTCGCTTTAATACTGACTTTGACTAGCACAATCTGCTATAGAGAAGGAAGCATTGGATTTGGAATGGGGCCTATCTAGGTTCTAATTTTGACTTTAATAGTTATTAGCGGTTTGACCATGAATAGAATCCTCAAGCCCTATGGGCCTCGGTGTCTTCATCCATAGAGTGAGGCTACTACAGCGTCTTGCTGGGTCATTGTGAATATAAAGATACTTACAGGTGCAGCTCCCAGCCTGGTGTCTGGCATATAAGGACTCAACAAATGTCTCTTTCATTGTCCTGCTTCTCCCTGGCAATTATATAAAGTCATTAGTTCTTCCACCAGTTTCCCCAAAGCTACAGTGGAGGGGAAGTGGGTAAATTATTGTCTTAGGAAACCCTAAATGACCCAGTCTTCTGACCTTTAGGTGATGTTAGATTTGCTAATACTCCAGGTGACCAAGAAGAAATTCACTTATTTCTTCCACAAAGTTCTCCTTGATTACAGTAGCTCTCTTCAACCTCTTCTGCTGTGGCTCACCCACAACATGAAGTCTTACAGTTTGTAACATTCTGTGTTTGCCTCTATTGGGGGGAGGTGACTACTTTTGGTTTTCAAGTACAACTGAAAATTCTTAATGCCAAGAAAGAATGTCCTCTTATTTCAGCCTTGGAAAACAAACTGATGTTTAGGCCTGTATATTAAGTCATCATTTTAAGAACCCTAATATTAACGAAAACAACAATGTGGAGATTCCTACACAATCTGAAAACTAACACCTTCCATTTGCAGTCTCACACAAAAACATGCTTGAATGACGTGCACTTGAATTAAATAGAACCCAAATAATTACTCTTGAACTAAGTGCCATTCTTGAACGTTTTCCTGAAAACATGTTTTTAGCAACTTGCTGTGTTAATTTTCAAAGGGTTGATAAAAATTAAAATAATACTTTATATACTTTTACATGAGAAGCAATATAATATATTTTCTGGTAGCTAAAGTTCATAAAGAACACGATTTCTTCAAAAACTTTTTAGAGGGTAAATTTTAAGAAATATGTAGTATTGTGTATTTTTTTTTTGTTTAACCTTCCAAATGAGAAGTCATGAGTTTCTTGCCAAAATAGTTGAAAATAAAGAGAAATCAGAAATATGATAATAATTCTAGACTTTCTATAACTTAAAGGAATATATTGTCGCAGACAAAAATAGTTGTGGGATTTTGTAATACGGATCCTTTTTTTTTCTGTGGATGGGAAAGAATAACTTCCCTATGGAAAAGCAGTATAGGCAATTAAAAACCAGAAGTATTTGTGAATCTTGAGGTTGGAAAACTGGTCACTCTTCACTTTTTTGAGGTTTTTAAAAAGTCCCTTCTCCACTTCATATTTCCAGAAAGGATGAACACCAGACATCATGTGAATTAGGAAGCACACAATCATACCAGATTTTTCCAGTTTGTAAATATTAATCTGATTAGACATACTGACTGCTAAAATCTAACTCATGTATCTATGTGTATACGTGCATGCATACTGGACTCATCTACGTGTGTTTCTGAGGGCATTTTTCTCCTGAGGATGCTCACTTATTCTTATTTACCTCAATAGATCTCGTTTCCTGACTAGCAATAGTAATGTATAAGGACAGAAAAGCAACAGCATCTGCTTCCTCCAGGCAGATAAGCAAAACTGGGGATATTTTTCATGATTCGAAGTTCCTGAGGTGAAGAGACAGGGCTTGGAACTGAACTCAGGCAGCCTCCAGACAGCTGGGCTAACGCAGTCATGGCAACGAGCAGGTGAGGGGCCTTCCTTAGCCAGCTGAGGCTATGATTAGAATCTTCCCCTGAGTGCTGACATGGGATGCGGAGGGGGAGGCCTACATTCAGGGACTTAAAAAATTCTCCTGACTTGTGTGACTGGTATGTATGTCCAACATGGGGGAGTCAACTAGATTTGGAGATCCCTGCGGCATTTCCACGCTGAAGGAACCAGGATGCAGGGGCTTCTTCATACTTGCTGGAGTGTCCAGGGAAGACCGATCACCCTCACACAAAAGGCTGATTGAGGGGCCGTGAGTCAACTGGAAAGCACACATGGCACTTTCTCAACTTGTTTCTTTCCATGGCTGCAAAAGAGCGAATCTCTGGCTTTGGATTCCACTCAACCGAAGAAGCGCTCACCTCTGACGAGCATTGACAAGTGCACCTGCAGGCAGGGAGGGGTCTAGTTCATTAGGAGCTGGATGTCCAACCAACACCTTGACGGGATGATTCGGTTCAGAAGAGTCAGGTGCAGTTATAGTGCTCCCAGTGTATACCTAGTTGAACTCTTGAGCTCCTTGAGACAGTGAGAGGTCTGTGGAGAGACTGGGGTGCGGCCACACGGGTTGGTCCTAGCGATGTGGAGTGGGAGGTCTCAGCCATTGCTGTGGGCCTGTGAAGATGATTGTGCAAGAGAAACCATTTTGCTTGCTGCACATAACCCAGGCCTGTGTTTTGGTGAACTAGTCAGGCGAGGGGCTGTGTGTAAACAATAGGGGAGGAAAAACTGCTGGCATTTTGCAAAGGGAAATTCTGTTTCCAGTTTATTCTTTTATTGAGTTTTGTGTAAAGTACATGAAACCGCCTGAATCTCTCTCTCTTATGCTCTTTCTCTCCCTAACCCCCTTGCTCTCTCTCTCTCTCTCTCTCTCTCTCTCTCTCTCTCTCTCTCTCTCTCACACCCTCCCTCTCTCCAGTTTTCCAGTCTCGAGCTGCCAATGTACCATAAGAAATCCACTCATTGACATGACAGAGGAGGCAGTTGTACAGCTGAAATGGTACGGTCTGTTGCAATAAATTACAGGTTTCCTTTTCATGTTCGGTGCAAGAGGCGGTCCCGTGCAATTAGCTACAGCTGGTTGAAGAAAGAAGTCCTGTGCATCTGTGGACAGATCAGACTGAGAACCAACTCTTATTTTCTGGCATATATCACTATAGGACAGAAAAGAAGACTTGATTTTCGTTCCTGAGCATAAGCCAGTTTTAAAACCTGCACTTCCCCGTCCTGAGTCATCCAGACAGGGTACCATTTGGGGGGAAATCTACAGTCACTTTTTTTTTTCCGTTAAGGTCACTGGTTATGACAAATAGCTGAGTATCATCCATTGGATGATTGTCTTCTAGGGCCTAACAAAGTCTTTCTCCAAAGTCGTTTAGGCAGTGCCTACTCTTAATTATAAAATTGCCACTGTGTTTCGCTGACTGGCTAGCGTTCCTCTGGGAAAATAACCAGATCTGTGTTAAGGCCTTTTGCTATTGTTGCCTGATAATTTAAATACGGAACAATCATGATCAGTTTCATGATCATCAATTCATGAATAATACAGTTTGTGATAATGAAATACTCAAGAACTAGTCTAAATGCCTGTTTGTGGGGGGGGGGCTAGATCATAAGCATATTCATATATTCATGTTATTCTATTACATAAGGGATGTAAAAATACTTTGGTGATATATTTTTCGAATGAAAAAATTGTTTTCCAAGAGACAATGTAAGAAAACACTGGTTCTCATCTGTCCAATATAATTCTAGATAATACATTGAAGCCAATAATCCGATTCTTCATTATCCATGGGGAAGTTTATTCATTCTGCAAATAGAGTCAGTCATGGGAAGTCTTAGGGTGCCTGTGATTTTGGGGTAACGCAGTTTTTTCAATCAGCTCAGTGTTGGAGAAAAACCTGTGTTTTTCCTCAATCACGGTCCACAAAAGTTATTTATAGACAAGAAAGGGCCAAGTCAAGATATTAAGAATATTCCAAAGCTCACACTCTTTGCATTTATATTTTGGAGCTATGGGGGAGTACCTATAGCATCATGAACAATTCATTTACACACATTCCACTTTTATGAAAATAAGAATAGGATTTTTTCTATGGTGTCTCTTTGTTTGACACAGAGAAAAGAAATCATAATGGGAATCATCTGTAATTACTGTTTCCCCCTCTGTGCTGGTCATTTGTTTTACAGAAAAGCAGGAAAGCTCCTAATGATGAAAAGAAGGGGGGAAGGTAGCTTGACAGTAACCCCCTGAAGATCACAGGGCATGTGTGGAGATGTCGCCCAAGCATTTGCTGGAAGATTTATTTTTAAAGCTGTGCTTACAAGTAAAAAGCAGTTTGCCAGCTTTCCTCATTTGTGTCGCAACCAACCTTACTCTTCATCAAAACAAAGACAACAATGATTCCCATATTTTTGTTTCATTCGTTTGGAGAGAGATGTGCCAAGTGGATCTCTTTAAAAAGCAAATCACTATGACATGTTGGGAAGGAAGAGAGCCAGAGTATATTCCCAGACAAGTTTCTCTCATCTCAGAACCTGTAATTTCCTTGAGAATATGCAGCTTCCTTGCACTAGACTTCCAAACGCCTGTGTAATGAGCTCCTTAAGTGTGAATGGAAACAGGTTGGGGAAAAAGGAATTGTGAAATCTGCAAGCAAATACTGGCAACATCGTTAAGAATCAGCAGGATTTTTGAGCCTTTTCAAACTGGTTTTTTTTCTTCTCCAGAGAGACAAGCTTTTAAAGAAAAAATAGACTGGAGAGATTTCCAAGGGTCAGAAAAGTGTATCTGAGCTGTACCGATTTAGTAAACATCATCTTTCAATCAAAGCAAACTCACCATGGAGTGAAAAATTGGGGAAATTCAAGTGCGAACCATGATAAAGATTGACTGGGAGTCGTGGCTGCTGAACTTTAAGAGGACATAAACAATTCATTCTACCTCAGACGTTGCAAAAGCAAAGGTGAACAAGACACTAAGATCTGTAAAGACGCCTACCAAACAGCACTGGCGAGATAGAGGATATAGCCTGCTCTTTATTTTGGCATCGAAAAACAATAAATATTTTCTGTGTGCCCTTTTTCAGCATCATTGAATCAAAGAAGGTGACAATTGATGAAATTTAAATGAATTATTACCTGTCACGCCAATTACAAAGACAGGGAACGGGATGTATAGCTTTTATTTCTACCTGGACAAAAATGACACATAATTTCTTTTTATTCTAATTATTACAAAGATATTTTGATAGTTCTCGAAACCAGATCATAAAATACACAAGAAAAGGTCTCTCAGCACCAACCTCAAAATTTCAATGACCCCTCAGTAGATGGTACAAGCTTAGACAACAAGGCAAATTACAACAGCTCTTAGGAAAGTTATGATCTCGCTAGCACACAGAAGCAGACAGAAGCACCACAACTAAGTAACCCACATCATCTACTAGTGGGTGAATGTACAGCAGGATAAGGGAGGTTGGGACTGTGAGGCTGTATGTTTAAACAAAGTGATTGGGTCACCTTCAAAGAGTGACATTTGAACCCAGACCTGAAGGAGATGAGGGACTTCAACAGGTCGATAACCCAGCTTCTCAATCTGAGGACCACTGACATTCTGAGCTAGACAACTCTTTGGGATGGGGCAGTCTCGGGCCTTGTGGGATTTTTTAGCATTTTCCTTGTCCTCCTCCTGAATGCCAGTAACGAACACCCTCTCCCCGAGTTATGACAACTAAAAATATCTCCAAAGAGTTTAGAAAATTCTCTAGGGAAGAAATCACAATTGAGAATCACCGATCTGGCAGGAATTTGCCAGAAGTCCAAGGCGTGGCTCAAATGGGGGGTTGGGGTTGAGCTCAGGGAGGTGACGCAGCTGATTTCTTAGGGCTTCACAGTCAGGGCAAATCCTTGTCTTTTACTCTCCGTGAAGTGGAAAACCACAGAAGAATCGGAAAGAATCAACCCAGCTGCTGTGTGAGCGAGTAGAAGAAAGGTACATGCAGATACACCCATGACGAGCTTTGACCCAAGCAAGGGATGCTGATGCCAACCAAGGTACTAAGAAGTGACCAGATGCAAGTTCTATATTTGGCACGATGAATGGACTTTTCTTTATATTAAAGAAAGGACTTTTCTTTATATTTCTTTACATTCAGAAAGCGGAGTTAAAGATCTCTTGGCAACGGGAAAGATGGAGGTGCTATCTACTGAGATGGGAATGCAGTAGAGGGAGCAGGATTGAGAAGGGAGATCAGAGATGCCTTGGAAATCATTTCTGGGCAGGTAGAGAACATTGTGTGTGTGTGTGTGGTATTAGATTTTAAACCAAAGTTGTGGCCAAATTTTCACATGCAAGTAATCTTGGGTGGAAAGAGAGAGAAAATAATCTGACTACAATTTGCTTAAGTTCTTCTCTTTGGTGCAAAAGGAATTTTCATAATGAGTGTCTTCCTCGTCCAAAGATCTCAATGTAGTATGCACAATGTGTATCTTCCCCGAGAATATAAAGTGGCATTGGATGGAGTCTATTTAAGGGTTGAAAGAATGCTGCATAATAATATTATAATAATATATATAGTATATATAATATATTACATATAATATATTATGCACCATTTTCTCTCCAAGAGGAGCCTATAATTATTCTAAAGTTATTATTGCTCCATAAGAAGTAATTACCAGTGGAAACCCGGAATAACAGAACTACATCCCTTTAGGGCTTCATTCTTACTTCATTCAATCACAGCAGTGACCTGCTTGAGGACATGAGTTAGAGTTTATCTACCTCTATTGTCCCAGCTCTTCTGCTGATGAGTTCCATGATTTTGGACAAATTGCCATAAAGGGTTGGTCACGTTACTCAGTGAACAGACTCACTCCTACCTACGTGTCCAGCAAAGTCCAGCTAGGAGTCCAGAATTTTATTGTCAGAAACTCTGACATGCTAGAAGTTCTTAATTCAACTTGCACACACATGTACACTGTTTTAGCTTCAGTGACACATGGGAGTGGCTGGGATTCCAATGCCTTCCTTTCACCCAGACTGGACAGTGAGTAGGGCAGATCTATCTTTGTCTTCATGGAGCTTTCTGCCCAGTGGAGCCAGCAGACTTTAAACAAATCATTACATGTAGTTATCTATTTGTGGTTGTGGTAAGTGGGGGAAAGAAAAGGAATGGCATGTTGTACAAAAGGAATTCAGCCAAATTTACAGAGAGGGCAGGGGGAGGATTTTTCTTTGGAAGTTGCATTTAAACTAAAAACTGAAACATGGATCGAATTCAAAGTTGGTGTGCAGAGTTAGGGAGAATTGACGCCAGAGAATGAGGGATTTGTGGCAAGAGACCTGGAATAGAAGAATGCTCTAAATGCAAGGATGATACAGACACAGTAAGGATCTGTGTTTCTGCATTTTCCTATCAATAAAATTAATATAATTAGTATACTAAACTATCATTCATGTAATATAATTAACATAATGCAATCTAATATAATACCCCATAGTCACAATACAGCACATACTCCATACACACACACTTAAAGATGCTGGAAAATGTCAAAGCTGACAATCTGGCAAAGCCCTAAGTTCCCAAGTTGCTCTCTTCAAATGGCCACTTTGTCTTTTAAGTTCATCTGAATCACTTGTTAATCCACAAGGAACTTGATAGCATTTGTGTTGTACGTAAGATTCCACTGTTGCCCAAGCTGGGCAACCTTATCCAGAGTGTATTGTGTCTCTGTGCTAAGTTGGGGGATGAGTATGGCTACTGTTGTCCTTATGAAATCGCAGTTTGTGGCTGCTTTTGTTTTGCTTTTAAGGAAGCCTATGGACTAGGACTTTTTCAAAACTGGACATTTTTCTCTGTAGCTCAGAAGAAATGAAATGAAAGGGAACTTCCTTTGACTTTAAAGAATCATTAGAGATAAGTGGGCTGGACCAAATGAGGAAAATAAAACCCGAAGACCTGTTGCAGCAGCCACGTCTTCGACCCCTGGAGCTTTCACAAGAACCCCTGTGGCTCATGTGTTTATGTCAACTCTATCATAAAATGGGATCTTTATTGCAACACGGCATATAAAGTTTCATCTCACAGGCAAGTTTACTTCCCTCCAGACTACGTTTGTAAACTGGCCCTTTCTGCGGAACAACTTTCGACAGTCCCACTCCTCTGGAAAAACCACTTATTTTGCGCATTTGCACAGGGTCTTATGGTCTAGATGGAGCGATGTGGCTTACAAAATGCTACACAATAAAATGCATTTTCTCTGCTCAGAGTGATGAGTTAAAAGAGGCAGGTGTTTCTCTGGGATCTGACTGTCTAAACACGTAAGGTGCACTAAGATTTAATGCTCCGATGCCAGTTCTCCACTGCCTCGTTAGGATCCCACTTCTCAGCGCTGGAGAGCATGCAGACTCCCTTGCTTGCATGTTTCAACAACTCTGGCTCTGAGGCGCTGCTGATAATGAGCAGATTCCAGCCCCCTCCTCCCCCTCTTCATCAAGTAATCTTCAGAGAACACAGGGAGCAGTAATAGAAGCTATCCAGACTCAAAGGGACTGCAGGAGTCAATGAAAAGGCCCAGATCAGTCATCTAAAGGTGTTTCATGTCAGACTACGGTTGGGAAGTGGGAGTACAAGGAGGCATCCCACTAGGCATTTTCCTCTGGCGAGATGACACGGTGTCTATCCTGACCCTCAACTCCGAAAGCACTGTTGCAGCTTTCAGCTGCTGTGGTTCTGAGGCTGTATTTCAATAGCCTCATAAAAACCAACATACCACTAAAAGGTTCACTCAGTGTAGGAGATTATTCCTGGCTTGAAGATGTCCCTGTTTTGTAAAAGTATCTACTTCGAGATCAAATTCCAGGGATGCTGAAAAATGAAAACAGCAATGACCAAAAGCACGTGGTGAAGAAAGGGCTCTTACCGTCACTTCTTCAACTGGAGGTTGGGAGCACTTTGGAAGGGGAAGAAATCCATGTGGTGGTATTCGATACTTTAAGAAGCATGGAAGACTGAAAAATCAAAAGAAGGGGGGAGGAGAGGAAGGGGGAAGGGGAGGGGAGGAGAGGGGAAACACTTTCTCCAGAAGAGAAAGTACGATTTTATAAAAGGTTTGTTTTAGATGTGTTGGGCTAATATTTGGGCCTGGCCCATGCCATGGCAATGGCTCCCAGATGCCATTTATTCCATGGAAGGAAAACACTCAGACAAAGATACCGTATCCCAGCCAACGATCCCAGCCAGATTGCTTTGCAATACCCTGGGCTGTGTTTGCTTTCCTTGGAGGGAAGTAGTTCTGTCTCTACCCATGGATGTGTTTACCACACTGGATTTAGATTTCACAATACTTGCTTACAGCAAGAGCCACCATGAACTGAGCACTAACTAGATCCTTTATGGGCATTAGCTCATTTTTACAACAATCCCATAAAAGTTTCTGACATTAGCCCCATTTTCAGACAGAAAAACTGAGATTCAGCAGCTTAAGCAAACTTTCTCAATGTCCGTGGGATGGTGGAGCCAACACTTAAAGTAGAGTTTGAGACCACATTGCCATCACGCATGATGTTGTTCACTAGAACACACCTTGTGTGAACAAATCTTTTCTTACTGGGCCAATTGACATCAAAACCAACATTAAGATGTTTTCTTCATCTTTTACGACCATTTAAAAATTTATTTCTATGAAATCTGCACCCTAAAGGCAATGGTAAATTTCAGTAAATTAAGAATTTATAGCGAACGCTTAATTTATAGGTGGCTGGAACTGACTCATGTTCTTCACGGTGAACTACATCATCTATGCATTAATCCGAATTCAGCTCTTCCAATATGACCGGGAAAAATCATTTGATGTGGGAGACAAAACAGAATGTTTTTTCGGATGTTATTTCATTGTTTCTCTCCCATAGCACAGTAGTAGATAAGGCTACAGCACATTTACTATCAATAATTATTCCTTCAGATCCAAAATTTGTAACTGTTTCCTCTTGTATTCTGAGCCATATGCCCTATTATTTATTCCTCCTAGTTTTTCCTCATTTGAAAATTTATGCTTTCTAATTCTGATTTTGTTTTGTAGGTACTTGGAGATCTGGTTTACTTTAAAACAATGAAGCAGACAGAATCCCCCGAGGCCAACTCATTGAGAACTGGGAGGTCCTAGTGGCACAATTAAACTGGCAACAAATCAATAGAAACAGAGAGAAGGAAAGAAAACAATAATTAAAACATTCTGTCAAAAAATAGAACAGTAATTAAAAGATGCAAACTATTGTTTTACCACACTAATTACATTTTAATTTTCAATAGATTGCCGAAGACCATAAAAAAAGACTTTGCCTTTTACAATTTTAGACTTGAATGTAAATTTGTAATTTGTATAAAATATTTTATACTCAAGTTAATGGAGACTTAGAGAATTAAGCACTTCTCCCCCCAATATCTTGCCCATGATCACACAGCTAGTATCAGAAGAACGAGAACTTGAAGCCATTTAGATAGCAGAACCTGTTGTGTGAACCAGAGCTTCAAACTGGAGTGTCCCAAAACTTTTGGTAAGATCAGCAGAAAAAGTAGCTGCAATTTGCTCTTCCTTTCACCAATCCTTATTCATATCAGTGATTGTGAATATTCATTTTATGAGTACTTTGATTTCAAAGCTGTTTCAAGTATGAAGAGGAAAAGTCTGCCTTATAAATCTTCCAACCTGTTTGGCTGCATAAAGGAGGGAAAAATAAGCTGGAGTTGGAAGGATGAGCCATTTTCATTGTTTTCTGGACTACTCTACTTCACAGAGAGACAAACACAAGAGAAAGTTTAAAATTGCAAGAAAGGAAAACATGCCTGTGTGCTGATGAGATGATTCAGCGGCAGGGAAATACTGACTGATGCAAGAGAGAGGAGCTGGAGAATCTTCAGGTGATATCCTTTGGAGTAGATAGAGTAACAGGAGCAAAAAACGAGATTTCACTTGAGGTGGAGCTCAGTGAGTTTGGTGAGTGGAGTAGGCAGGAGCTAGGTAGCTGCTGCAGACAGTAGGTAGATGAATAGATGGGACTCTAATCGTCTGTGAGATGCTTTTATGATGAAGAAAACTGAAAAATCAAAATAGTAAAAATCTCCATGAGGAGTTAGTGTTTAAAGTAAATACAACTTAGAAAGGCAGACGGGAAAGTATTTTCATGTGAAATGATACTGGTATTCAACTGAAATAATATTGCTCTCTCCTTGTTTTCAGTACTCAGGAAAAAAAGCCACAGTGCATCTCACAGGTAATGAAATATGGATCTGCTAATACCAGTGAGACACTGATTACGTCCTTGCCAGGTGCCACGATTAAAAGCTTTACAACTGATTCCTGGGCGTCTTGATTCTGTTTCCATTTGTGCTTGTATATGACCTACCAGATACTACCAACATGTTGCTCCTAGAGGGACCCCTAGCTAGACCACCAGTGAGTGCAAAGTGAGATGGTGAAAGACATTCACCCTGAGAGTTTTCCCAGCTCAGGTCATTCCTTACCTTTTAATCCTCCTGCTTTTTGTTTCACTTTCTTTGCTGAGGATAAAGAGACAGTGGCTTGGCGGGAGGTGGGGAGGGACAGTGTGAGCAGAGGGCCATTCTGGGAGAAGTGTAGTGAGGAATCCATAGTACCGACAGGCAGCACAGTGAAGTTCCTGAAACAGTAATTAAGGGGTTTTCTTCCAGGTATTTTCCTTTACAGCTCTCCTGTGAATCCTCTCATTTAGTCACCAAGGTTGACTCACATCCACTTTCCTAAGAAGAGAGGGGGAGGGAGAGGGGAAGGGGGAGGAGGGGAGGAGAGAGAAGGGGAAGGGAGGAGAAGAAGAGGGGGGGAAGAAGAGGAGAGGGAAGGGAGAGAGGAGGAGAGGGGAATGGGAGAGGGGAAGGGTATTATCAAGTAGGCTGTGTATCAGCTGCCATAACAAATTGCTATGAATTGTTATAAACAACAGAAATGTATTGTCTCACAGTTCCAAAGGCTAAAGTTGAGAAACCAGAGTGTCAGCAGGATCGGTTCCTTCTATGAGCTGTGAGAAAGAATCTGCCCAAGCTTCCTCCTTGGCCTGTAGCTGGTCATCTTTTCTGTCTCTTCACACCACTTCCCTCTGCATAGATCTCTATCCAAACTGGCCCTTCGGTAAGGTGCCAGTCAGACTGGGTCTGGACCTACAGCAGTGACTCACTTGAACTTGTTTTCTTCTGCAAAGACCCTGCATCAAAGCAAGTCAATTTCTGAGGTCATTGAGGTCTACAGCTTCTGCATATGAGTATTGTGGGGAGGGAAAGTCAACCCACACCGAGTGGAAATACGGGACTTTTCATGAAGGGATTCACAGGATGTGCACAAAGGCACCTACTTCCCAAGTACCCCCCATCACCTGGAAACACATAGGAGCTGAGACAACCTCCACTTAACCCCCCTCTCCCATTCCCTAGGCCTTGGTACCTGTCACTCTCCATCACCTAGTGACAGTTTCACTTTATCTCAGGAGAGAGCGGTGCACCCAGCAGGAATCATGCCCACCTGTGCTCCACAACTGGGGTTGCCCCGTACAAGTTCTCTCTACAGAGAACCCTCCTGTGTCAATTTACAGCCACTTCAGCCACCACATCAGACCAGGAGGACCCTGTCTGTGGGGCAGTTGAAATGGAAAATCCTCCAATCACTGAGAGAGCTCATGAACACCAGCAGCACAGCTGGGCAGTGCTGAAATCCATCCCTGGGATCCCTAACTAGCAGGACAGATGTTTCGTTCCTTGAGTCTTCATTTGTCAGGGTTTCCATTTGCTGGTTCTATGACTATTCTAGTCATTAGGGGTTCAATAAAATATTGAACAGTCCACCTTGTCATTCCGAACTTGAGTCCAAATGTTCAATGTACTCACTAAGTCCATGAAAACATAGGCCGGGCACGGTGGCTCGTGCCTGTAAGCTTCAGCCTATGAAGCATCCGGGGCTAGGAATCACGGTTCGAGTCCTGCCTGGGGCCCGTAGTGAGACCTAGTTGCAAAAAAATAGGTGGCGCCTGTCATCCCAACTACCTGGGAAGCTGAGGCTGGGGATTGCTTGAGTCTGTGGTACCCCAGGCAACGAGAGTCTGCGGTTCCATGGGCAAAAATAGTGAGACCTAGTCTCAAAAAAAAAGAAAAGAAAAGACATAAAGCTGGACTTACCAAAAATGCAGTCCTGCTTTCTAATTTTGGATGGGGAAATCTGATTAATCATCGCATACCATATAAAATAATAAATGATCTGTAATAGCATGTAATAATAGATAATGACAAGTCATATTCGGGATGATGATTTTCTCCTGATTTCGAAGGTCATAGCTGGAAAACTCAAAGGAAGGTTGAGTGTAATTTGCTTCTTCGCTTCCAATAATATTATTAGACACACTTTGAACGCTAATTTGGCAGCTCTGCAAATTAAACCAAATTTTACCTCTAGTTCACATCAAGTTAATACAAGTTTTAAAGGGCAGGAAGTGAGTGGGGTAGAGGAAGTATCTGAAATCAGCTAAATTTAAGAATTACTTTGCCAGGGCTGTGATGACACTGGTGTATCAATTTGTACCTGGAAAGGAAATTCAGAAACCTTGTCAATTATTCTCAGAGATATCGTTGCTGTGGTGACCAAAAAAGACTCCTAGAAAGCCAGCATATCCAAGTGGCATATTTCAATAGAATAGAAAATATAATCAAGCCTTGGATGGAAGTATTAGCTCACCACCATATCTCAATATAGATGCGACAGTGTGAGAGAAGATAAAAGAAGTGAAATTTAAGTTTTGGAAGTACAGTGGTTTCTAAATTAGGATACTTTGAAAGAATAAGAAATCACACATTTGGTAGATGAAGTCACATAGTGATGCGACTTCATTTAAAGTCTCTAAAGTGATGAGCAGTGATCGTGACCCTTCTGAATAGAACTTAAGCGTGCCCACCCCCAACCCCAAATACTACTGTGTCAAAACAAAATGCTATTCACAATTTCTGATATTATATCTATCATAAGGCAGCCTATGAAAATCTCTTGTGGTTTCCTAAATATTGCCTTTCTTTATTCTTTTTTAAATTTTTGTATAACTGGAGCTGGCGGTTGTGTGTTGTCATCCATACTTTCCTACTCAGTCAAGTTGATTTGACTTTTCTGGGACACATTTATTTATTATTATTTTTATATATTTATTATTATTTTATTATTTATTTATTACTATTATTATTATTATTTCCAGTTTTTCTCCAGCTATCTCTTCAATCCCACAGAAGTTTATTTTTCTCAAATTGTATTTCTTTTCTCTCTTTGTTCTTTTGCCTGATACAAAGATTAAATTCCCCTTTATGTATTCTGAATCCTTGCTTTCCTTCTTGACAAACTTCTTGAAAGAATACTATGTATAGGTTATACCCACTGGTTTCATTTCCACAACCTTCATTCATGGCCCAGTTCACTGCCAACTGCTTTCTTTCTTTAATACCCTCTTGAAATTACATTTAGTGACCTAATCATCAACAGTAATGTCCTTTATTCACTTCCCTTTTCTTCTTTAATTTCTAAATACAATGATCTCTGCATAAGCTCTTGCCTGAATTTCCAATGATGATTTTTTCCCACTGTTCTGTGTTTGTGTCCTCTTCTCCTCCCATTCTCTATATTCTCCTAAATTCCCACCGACTTGCAATTTACTATCAAATCAACATAACCCAGGCTTAAAAAAAAAAAAAAGCTTAAAACACCACCACCATATTTAGCATTGTGACTGCCAGTCTGTGTCTGTGAAGCTCAATAAATTTGAAAACACTAAAGACAGGAACTGGATCTGGATCTGTCTTCTCTCCTTCCAGTTTTTCTTCCTTCATCATCCAATATAGCTACACAGTCAGGTAAGTCGTAAAGAGAAGGGGATGTTTGAGACTAAATGTTGGAAGGAGGTTGATGCAGATCAGGGAAAATTATTCCAGGGACAAGGAATAGTATGAAAGACCTATGTTTTAAATGTGCTTTGTGTGTTCACAGGATGCCAAGGAAACCAGGGTGCCTAGAAAGGGGTATTTGAAGAAGAGATAAAGTGGAAGAGCTAGTGTGGGGGGTGAGGGGCAGAGGTCTTCTAGGATTGCATGAGGGTTTCACATCTTTTTTTGAAAGAAGTGTGAGCCACTGAGAATCTGAGGCTTAGACCTGCCATACTCTGATTTATGTTTGTGATTTTTGAATCACACTAGTGCTAAACAAGTATGGACTGTAGGGGACAAGTAAAACAACAAGGAGATTACTCAGGAAGCCACTGTAATAGTCTAAGCAAGAGGCAACAATTATTCTGAGATGAAAACAATGTTGACATTAAGTAAACGGATGCTGATTATTTTTAAAAAATAGTTAACTGGGTAATATAAATCTTAGTAATAACCCAGAAGTGATCAGAAATCTTACAATAAACATAACTAGTAAATTAACTCAAAATTTATAGAGCAACTGTATTATATACTACATTCCCAAAGTAAGCTAGAGAAGAGAAAATGTCAAGAAAATCATAGATGGTAGGTAATGTACTTACAAGACTGTATTAAGTTTATAGATAACAAGTACAGCTTCGATTTACAAAGAAATCCACATATGTAGGACATACAGTTCAGACCTGTGTTGCTAAAGAATCAACTCTAGCTGTGTCTAGAATCAAGTCTAGTCGTGTCTAGCTTCTTTCACTCAAACTTACTTTTGTGAGGTTCAACCATATTGTTGCCTGTTCTGCATTCATTTTCATTGCTGTCTGTATTTTAATTGTTTGAATATACAATTCATTAATCCATTTTACTACTGATGGACAACTGCATTATTCATACTTTTCAGCTATTAGAAGTAATACTGTTATGCATAATCTTGTAGTGATTTTATTTATTCATCAATTCAAATGCAGGTAGGTGTTGAGAGTAGATTTCCTGAGTTATAGATCATGTCTCTATTCAACTCTAATAGATACCGTCAAACAGTTTTCCAAAATAATTATTACATTTTCTTTATTTGTTCTGTTTAAAACAAAAACAGTATTCAGTGTTCAGAAAACACTGTACTTTAGAACTGATTTTGACCTTTCCGGGAAAGTGACCATAAACAAAAAATGTTGTCACTGTAAGCTGTGCTTCAGCATAAATCACAAAAGACTGACAATGCAAGGGGAGGTTTTTTAAATTTTAGCTCACTGAAGAGATAGTAAGGGGAATTCAAAGTCAGGCAAAAGGTAAGTATACCATAATAATGACACCAGCTAAGCTTGTTTCGGCTGCTACTAGCTCCTCTTACTAGCACAGGAAATCTGAGAGAAGAGAAAGTCAGCTTCTTTCCCCCAAACATACAAGCATGGTTGACTTTGGATCTCCATGCACAAAACACCCACCTTTAAGTTGTGTCCAAGACCTGGCCATTCTGAGTTCCTGAGTGGGGTGGAGTTCTTACAAAGCTCATAGCTAGCTCTAGTGTTGGAGACACTATTTACAACAGTATCCTCAGCTACTACTGCAATGCCTAAAATATGAACACATATTAATCAAATGAATATACAAATAATTATTATTCATGAAAATAACTGCTGGAAAAAGTATTTGAAGGGGAAAGACGAGCCTAGAGATTTATGCTACTGACCGAGACACACCATAAAATTGTACTTTGTTTTTTTGTTCTTCTGTTACATGTGTGACTGCAATCAGCTAGGTCACCCTGTCCTTCCAGTTTCAAATGCGTTGGCTCAAATCACTATCACCTATGGCCTGGGAAATCAATGTTTATCCCAATTTCTCCTGAGAATCTTGGAAGGATCTCTATCTTTGCTGGTCACTGATAGTTTTGCACTCCCAAGTTCCTTAGTGAATCCTGTGAATCATCTTGGCAGATTCTGCATTATCTCCTCTTCCTCTAAAGTATGGTACTACACATCATCTTGTTTCCTTTCTACCCTCACTACAGCACAAATCTATAACAGTATGTGCTGAAAATTGTTATGAAGACTTAGATTTGTAGAAGGAGCTTATATTACTGAGCCAAACACAACTTAAGGTTGACCAGTAGCCAGACTTGTTTTAAAATGTTTCTCAGTACAGGAACACCAGGTATCTTACTGTCATTTTTTTCTCCTGAGATAATTTTCTCTAAGAGTTTCGGTTTCCTGATTAGTCAAACTTTCCTGCCTTGATCCATCTTCTCCCACTCTCCTCTTTCAAATGTCTGTTAACTTTACAGCCAAAGCATTTTAATTTTCTATATGTATCTATTAAAAAGCTCTCTTCCACCTTGAATTCTGTGTATTCTCAGGTCTATTCATCACACAAGGGCAGAGTAATTTTCTTAAAATTTCAGCCTGATTATGTCACTCTTCTACTCAAAATCCTTCATTAGCATCCCTTCACACTTAGATGAAAACATAAACTGCTTGCCAACCTGGTATCACATGCTCCTTGTTTTCATCAAAGACATCATGGCCTTCCAATTCTCCAGTCTTGCTCACTCAGTTCCTTCTGCTCTGGTTTGTTGGTTATTCCTTAGGCTAATCTACTTCAAGTTCATTCTACTTTAGAACCTTTATCTTGGTGTTTACCTCTGTTTGAATCACAGGGTACTTTCCCTCTTCTATAATTCAAGACTTGCTCACACCTCAGCTTTTCAAAGAGGCCTTCACTGAATTATCCCCAAAATAGTTTATTGTCACCCCTCTGTTCCTCAAAACATTTATTATCATTGGCAATCATGTTATATTTGAAAATTTATTTATTGTATGTCCTCTCCCTCACTAAAATCTAAGTGTCATGAGGTTGAGTGTTTGCTGTCTTCTTTACTTGGATATCTGAAGGTATAAATTGTAGAAACAGTACCTGATACACATAAGCATTCCCTAGATAATTGTTGATTGAATAGGTGACTATAAGTTTAGTAAGGACTTTAATTTCTATATTCTTAGAAGTCAACAACAGTATTGGCTTCAAAATATTCATCAACAAAAAGGAATGTTTGACATCCAATAAAAATTGTCACTCATGCAAAAAGCAGGAAAATATGGCTTCTTCTTAGGAGAAAAGTTATGCAACATATATATGGCCTGAAATGACAGAGAAGACAGAATTAGTCAATAAAAATATTAAACAGCTATTATAATATGCCCCATATATTCAAAAGATTGAGAAAAATATAATTATGATGGGGAGAAATATGGAAGATATTTTATTTTTCTTAATATTTTAAAACCATTTTATGATTACTTTTCTATTACAAAATTTAAACATATTCACTTCCAGAAAATTGCAGGAGACATAAAAGTAGAGAGAAATGATAGAAATCAGTGAGATATGTTCTAAAAAAACACAAATGGTATTATAAGAAATGAAAAATACAATATTATACTTAAATCAAAGAGATACCAGATGGGATTAAAGAATAATTAGAACAGAAGAATAAAATAAGTGAACTTGAAGATATAACAATGCAAACTCTCCAAAATGAAAGGCAAAGAGGAAAAAAATAGCAAAATGAAGAAATTGGCAGATCTGCCTGTGACTATACAGATGCCTCTTTCTCTTTGCCCTTCTCTTAATAAACTCGTGCTTTTAAAACATAAAAAAAATGAAGAAATCAAAGACTAGATGTGCAATATCAGGAAGTATTATATAGGTGCTAAGGGAGTTCCAGGAAGTAAGGAGAGAAAGAATTAGAAAGTTTTCAGGTGGTTAAAATATTTCATATTTGATAAAAATAATAAAACAACAAATCAAAGGATTTCTATAAACTCCAAGCTGAATAAGCATGGGTTAAAAATAAACGGAGGTGTGTAAGGATATAAGCAGTGCAAACCAGTGATAAAGAGAAAATCGTAGATGAATCTTGGGGTGAGATAAGAAAATATATTATAAGCAAGGGAACAAAACTAATAAATGCAGGGACTACTTTTAAAATTATGCAAGCCAGAATACAATTAAGAGATGTTTACTGCATAGAGACAATGAAAAATAAAGTCTGCCAAGTTACAATTCTATAACTCAACAAAATTATTCTTCCAAAGGTAAACACAGCTTCAGACTTTTCAAAAAGCATGAGAGACTGTTACTAGCAGAATCACTCTGCAAGTTTGTTAAAGGAAACTTCTTCTGGCAAAAGGAAATTATGTCAGATGGGAATTTGGAGCTACACAAATGACTGAAGAGCATTTGGTAAACATGTGAATAAATAAGACACAAGTTCTTTAGCAAACAAACAAAAGGACAAGTAAAACGTAAAATCAACAAACTGTCAACAAAACTAAGCATAGGGCAAAGGAGGGGGAAGGAAGGTAAAATCAAATCGGGAAAGGATTAAGGGCACAAGAGATTAAGGTGATGGTTCACGAGTGACAAGGTGGTGGGAGAACCTCGGGGTAGACAATGACGTTAAAACTACACACATGTGCAATCAAATAAAAAAAAAAGCTTCTTAGCTTGAAACTTCTTTTGAATATAATTATCCATCTAAAGCAACCATAATACAAATAAATTGTCAGGTTTCTAGTTTATGTAAAAGCAAAATGTGTATCAGCTGCAATCCAAGGTGGGAAAATGGGAACATCCTGCCTGGAGTCTACACTATACAATGGAAGATGGAAATATGTTTAAATTTAAATATGTTTAAATTTTGCTTTAAACCCTAGAATAACCACTGAAAGAATAAAACAAACTCACATAACTAAAAAGTCAACAAAGGTGGTAAAATAGAATTTAAATCAAACAAAAACCAAAACAAGTCCAAGAAAGAAAAGTTAGAAAAAGGAGCAGATGGGGTTAATGGAAAAGAAATAGCAATCACTGAATTTTAATCCAATGATATTGATAAATGCATTATGTAGTTTAAGCAACCCAACTAAAAAGTAGGCATTGTCAAATAAAATTAAAAAGCAAAATCCAAATATATACTCTTTTTTATGATTCATCAATAGCAAAATACAAATAAGTTAAAAATTAATGGATGGAAAAAATAGACTATGAATAATACACTAAGGATAGAACTGAAAGACAAAAGAAAGCTGAGCGGCCCTATCAATACACCCAAATTTGATTTTAGAATAAGAAATAATATCAGCAATAAAGAAAGGCAATTACAAAGTGATAGATAAATTCATCCAGAGGACATACCAATATTGAATGTATAAGCACCAAAATATATAATACACATGAAACAAAACTTATGCTGAGGGGAGAAATAAACTCACAACTGTAGTTGAAGAGTTTGAGGACTCAGTAACTGAGAGAAGAGTACAGCTGTGCTTCCCTTTATGACATTTCAGCCATTGTGGGAACACACAGATGATGATGGTCCCCAGAGTTTATACCATCTACCCTACATGTGTAATGGGCTGGATGACCTAGATTTGCGTGACTACATGTGCAACATGTGCATGACAAAGAGATCACCTGATGACATGTTTCTCAGAAGGCAACCCTATCTATAAGTTATGCAGCACTAAATTCAGAAAAAACAGCAATAATATCAAAGGCAGGAACAGTACCAGAATTTTGACTTACCTAAAGTTCTCTGTTAAATCAAAGGACTAAACACTGGGTGATTCTATGTATAAACCATACCAGAAAAGGCAGAACTACATTGACAAAGGTAGACCAGTGGTCTCCTGGCCACAGAATCATTTCCAGTATGATGGCAATTTCTATAATCCAATTGCCATGGCAAGGACATTACTGTATCCATATTTCAAAATTTATTAAAATGTATACTTAAAATAGATTGTTTCCTATACCTGAAATATATATAATAATCCTCCTTTTAAAAGAGTATTTCTTATTTACCTCTGAAATTGTACAAAACTTGAAAACCGTGATCTGACTGAAGAAATCACTTTTTGAATTTAGATAAAGCCACTCACTTTGTTCCCTTTACTAGAATAAAATATGGAATTGAGTGTATATCATGGGGAACAGAAAACAGCAAATAAGACATTCAGACTATGAACATCAATTTCATAGGAGAAAAAGTAGATCCAGATCATAAAAAGGAAAGAAATCCTGTGATTTGCAATGGCATGAACAGACCTTGATGGTATTAGGCTAATGAAATAAATCAGACAGAAAAAGACAAATATGACCTTGCTTAACATGCGGAATCTAAAAGACTAGACTGAGAGAAGAAATAAGATTGGCTAACAGAGGGTGAGGGTGGGGGAAACGGACAAAATTGGTCTAAAGGTACAAAACTTCATAAAATAAATAAACTTGGGGGCTAAAATGTACATCATAGTAGTTATAGCTAACAGTAATGTGTCATATATTTGAAAGTTGCTAAGGAAGTAGGTCTCAAAAGTTCTCACCCCAAGAAGATATACTGTAGCTGTATGAGATGATGTGTGTTTACCTAAACTTACTTTGATAATCATTTCATGATACATACATACATCAGTTCAACATGTTACACACCTTAAACATATATGTGTCAATTGTATCTCAATAAAACTGGGTAACCGAGAAAAGGTTTAGATAACTTAAGCAACTCTCACAGCTGTAAGTAGCAGAGGTGGAAATCCAGCCAGCCTGATATTTAAAGACACCAAGTTAGGTTGCATTATTCTTTATCATGACCAAGGTATCTGAAGAGAAGGTGAGACAATAACAGTTTTTATAACTGAATGTTCTTCATTTGAGATGTTAGCTAAAGGAAGCAAGTGTTTTAAGCACGCAAGCAAGTACATGAGAAGCAGCTAGAACTGGAATAAAACCTCTTGTTGGTAATTCATATCTAAACAATGTCTGGAGAAGTAAATCTCTGAGAATTGGTTTAAAATAAAAATAAAAATGTATTTCTTGCCAAGTCAGTATGATGATCCAAGGTAGTCCATGTATAGCATAGTGTTCACAAGTAGTTAAGTCTGCATATTTTTGCATTCTTGAAGTGGAGGTGTTTTCTGCTATAATTAATTTAGGAAAATGTGGGATAAACAAGTTTCTTCACCTCTGGATTTTCTAGAGTCTCCAATATACATTATTCATTTTTAATCTCCAAGAAGGGGAAGGCACATACATTGTTTCTGATATTTCTCTTATTAACAAATTGCCTTTCCATGCTACATGAAGAACAAAACTCTGCCTTTAAAAAAACACATAGCTCTCTAAGTTTTTTATTCAACATTTTCTGGCCTGGTCCTCTTATCATTTTAACAATTAAAGACCAAAGTTAAGGGCAAGGACTTCACGGTCAAGTCCAGGGATTCAAATTCCTGCTGTATCACTTCCTAGCCATGCAACCTGCGTCCAGGTTCACCTGGTGTTCTTATCCATACAGCAAAGATGATAGACCGATGTAAAGGGTTATTGTAAGAGTTAAATGAGTTCATAGATGTTATGCAGTTGGCTCAGGGCCCAGCACTCTTCATAAGCACCAATAATTGTTAGTTATCACCCAGTTTGGGTATTTAGGATGAGGAAGAAGGCTGCAGTTCAAAGTAGCCACAAAGAGAAATGGAACTGATTAGCGCTACTTGAATAAGCAAGGAACACGTGGGGACCTGTCTGCGAACCCCTTCCCACTTGTGGCGTGCTGGGTGTGTGTCTGGGCAGGAGACGAGCACATTCAGGGCTACCTGAGGCATAAAGAAAAATTCGTGCCTGTGGGGCTATGTAGTTACCTTCTGGAGAGGATGTGACCTCCATGATCTCCAGGATGACATGATATTATTGGAGAGAGTCTGCTTTCCAGCGAACTGGAAGGAGTTCAGAGGAGGGTGACCAACATCATAAAAGGTTTGGTAATGAAACCCTAAGAGAACAGATGAAAAACCTGGGCATGTTCAGTCTAGAGAACAGAGAGAACACAGCACTGGTGCTCGGTGCCATGGAGAAGACAGTCTCATTATCTTTAGCTAGGGCTGAGGTTACCGCACTTGACATGGAGTTTGGTTTACCCAGAAATATTTTGGAGCAAATTAGTAGTCTTTACAATGGAGTTTCAGGTCATATAGAAGATGCCTGGGATGACTGTTAAATTACCTTCAGGTGGAATGTTTAGGACCCCAGCAATTGAACAGATTTTTTGGTGTAAATCAAAGATAAAGGAATCAACTACATAAGGATGGGAAAGATTGACAAGGTGAAGGTTTCTTTGGCAAACAACAGTGAATCTGGCCAACTCTCTGTGGAAGGGGATTTTTGTTTGTTTTAGTTAATGTTGGTTGACAACACTGCATGTTGAATCTGAGGCTGAGGCTCACAATTTAAGACGAGGATTTTAACGGAAGAACATGAGATAGGCATCTTGCCAAGTCTGAAAGATGTCAGCAATTAAGGCAGCTCTAGAGGTGTTGGGACAAATGATAATCTCTGAAGTTTCAATTAATTTAAGGTCCAAAGTCTCCCCAAAAGAATCCACTGATTTAGCTCCAGCTCTTGCATAGGACAGAGTTTTTTGATTTGTCATTACAGCGAATGACAGGTAAGAAAAATTATGTTGTCACCAAGAGAAGGGGGAGGGGTGAATGCTAAGTAATAAAAGAACAAAAAGAGTTTAACTCTACCCTGAGAGTTATCAAATGTGATAGTTACCATTTACTGAGCACTTATGTCTAATGTGAATACAATGTGTTTAAGGTCATAGAACATAGCAGTGGAGAAAGAACCTAGAACTAGGAATTTCTAAATCCAAAGCCCAGTTTCTTAAATAATATACCATTTTCTTTATAAATATACCTGCTTGTCCTCCCCTTAATTTCTGCTACCACTGTCAATTCCTTTTTTTTTAGACTAGGTCTCACTATTTTTGCTCATGGAACTGCAGGCTCATGTTGCCCGGGGTACCACAGACTCAAGCAATCCCCAGCCTCAGCTTCCCAGTATATATATATATATATATATATATATATATATATATATATATACATATATACCTATATATATGTATATATATGTATATATATGTATATATATGTATATGTATATGTATACATACATATATATATACATATACACACATATATGACCCCAGGTGGGACTCAAACCATGATCCCTAGCCCCAGCCACTTCATAGGCTGAAGCTTACAGGCATGAGCCACCATGCCCAGCACCACTGTGATTCTTGAAGCTGATTTGTCCCCAGCCCCCAATAAATAAGACAGAAGTCAAAGGAGTTACCATAATCCTCTTCATCTCTATGGCACCATGACCGTTCCTCACCTCATACATGTCATTCCTGTAAAGTCCCCAGATTTGGAAGACCTGGCATCTAAACCTCTTGCAGTGGGCAAGGTTTCATTTTGAGGGTATTGGAATAAGGATAGCTGGAAACACCCATTCTAGTATCAGACATTTGTTCTCCTGAGAATCTTGAAGAGCTACTCGAAACACCACACCCAACTATTTCACAGACAAATAATTTAAAACTAAGTAATATGAGGCGATCATACCTTGGTCACTGTACTGTCCCATGCTATCTGTGGGTAAGGCTAATGTCCCACTTTTCCTTTGCATCCACTGCAAACAAGAGAAGTTTCATGATGTGGATAAAAGCAAATATGATGAGGTTAAAGGTGATGACTTTGACGTTACTAGTTCTAGATCTAGGAAAAATCTCCCATTTTCTCATTTGCTAATCTTAAAGAATCAAATTTTATGGAGCCAATTTAGCATTCTGGGAATGGAAGCTTTACATGTATGGAGTCTGCAAATTGGTGCCATTGAACCCCAACTTTGGAGGGGGGGAGACTGGGAAAAGAAAATGTCACCTAGTCTTGCTTCATGGTTAGACCATAGGTTTTGATTAACCAGCAGTGGGCTCTAATTCCAGTCCAGCTTACTATACTTACTATATGACCTTTTGCAAATGACCTTCTAAAACTTTAGTTTCTTTATCGGCATATACAGGCTTAACACATTGGTATAGAAGGTTAAATGAGATTACACAGACAGAACCCCTTGACTCAGTCTTTCCACATAGTAGGCCTCAGCAAATAATTAGTCATTATTACAGTCCATCATACCTTTTTCCCACCCCCCACTCCAACTGTGTGCCTGGGGGCTGAGACGACTGATCTTAAAGTTACTAAATAATATCAGGAATTCTTGGTTAAAAAATTTGTACACAACATAATTTCAAGAATAGACTTCACAGCTATTACTGCTCAATAAGTTAGCTGTTTTACACCAAGGTACACTTTTTGTTGACAGTGAAAATACTTCCTATTAATGTTTCACTTTTCATACTTGAGCAATTTTATTGCAACATGATTCAATAAACTTTTTATTCATCATCTTCTCTGGGTCAAGCATTGTATTAGGAACCATAAAAACAGATCTGAAATACAGTCTTGCCTTTAAGTTACTTAGAGTCCAATAATAACAAACTGCTAACAGCAGGAAAAAAAATTGTCAAAAACAAGAACACAAGTTCAAAACAGTTACCCTATAACTCATGAAAACCAGTCTAGGGAATTTTTATATCTCATCATAAGTTTTAATACATAGCATATATATGCTGAATTCCAGAGGGAAATAAACCAAGTGGACAAAAACTTATAGCTTCACTCTGAGCCATGGTGGGTTCAGAGTTTATATCTTTAGATCTGAAAGGTTTATAAAGTATGAAGCAAAATTAATGAAATGATTTCACTTAATAAAATGGGTAAACAATTTGAATTTCAAAGGGAAAGAAAAATTACCCAAGCCTCATGTAGGAAAATAAACAAAACTAGTTTCCTAAGAAAGGAAAATGCTTCAGTTATCATTATCTTGGTCCCTAATTTTATTCATTCCTGTTTCTAATGTATAAACACAACAGAAATAAATCTTTTGGGGGGCATATAAGGATAAAGACCAGAAATCATTTATCCTTTTGATATTTTTAATTAAAAACATACATGGACAAATCAGATTAATAAAGGAACAAACTTTAAAAATACTTATTAGGGGGAGGGAGAAATCAAGGAAGGGAAGAGCACAAGAAGATCAAGATGAAGGTTCATGGGTGATAAGGTAGAGGAGAGCCCCAGGGAATGCAATGATGTAATATGTTTATATATACACACACACACATATATATATAATATACATACATACACATACATACATAAATATGTAAATAACAAAATAATTGATAAAATATTTAAAAAATAAAAGTACTTATTAAATTTAATGCAAATGTCAGAATAAGTTTTGAAAAAAATATAAATTATGTAAAGCATTGTTATAGCATAATGCAAATGAGGTCAGTAAGTCAACTGAGGAGGAAGAAAGAGAAAATCAAAGAAAAGTACATTTTTATTTTATTAAGTTTTATTTAAGCAGTATTAAGAAGATGTAAAATATTAATACATGATAAGCTAACGCCGCAAACCAGCAAAGGAAAAATGGATTATTCAACTTCTGGTTAAGACTTTCAGCTCATCTTGTGGGGAAAAGGGTTAAGTACTACAACATACAACATACAATTCACAACACAAAGTGAAAATCCCAGATGAATTAAAGATTGCAATGCAAAAAATAAAAACATAATCATGGTAGAATAAAATATACACCATCTTAGAAGAGAAAAACTTCAGTGTGTGACATCAAGGACAAAATATAGAAATGAAAACACCAATAAATGAAAGTCTTTTTCTCCTGCCCTTAAAAGAAACATCATACACAAATTTGAAAGACAATAGGCGAGGGGGAAATAGCAGTGCAAATGGCAGAGGTTAGCAGATTAACTTAGGGAAATTTTGTAAACTCCTAAGAAAAACACACACACACACACACAATGATATACTTGAGCAATTGACAAAAAGAGGAAATACGTATGCATAGTAAATACGGAAAAATTCCAACCTAATATCTCAAAGCAAAGCAAATGAAAGTACTTTGACCAGCTCAAAAGTTCAATAATCAAGGAAATGTGAATGGTGCTTGTTCAAAAATATCAGAACATACTCAGCAAATATGAGCTGAACTTTTTTCCTCTTCCATCTTTCATGTCCCAGAGTCGATTCTAAAAGCAAGGAAGGACCTATTTGAAACTGTAGAGACATTAAGATCAGAACATTTCATTTCTTGCTTCGACTATTGATGGCTGCTTCTGTTCTCTTGATTCTCCTGACCAAGCAAAACCTCTATTCACTTTACATACCTTATAATGTAATTGTAATGCTAATGTAACATGAGCTCCACATACTTACAAGTCAATATAATTTTATTTTTCCTGCTTTGACAGGTTTGTTCAGGACTTGAGAGTGAAAGTAACTATAATTTGAAAATTAGTTTGTGTGTATGTTACACTTTAAAAGTGTTAGTTACACTTTTACAATGAGCACCTGGTCTTAACCAGTTTCAGAATTGTGCTATATTCAGTGTGTTTTCTTTCAGCTTTTTTTTTTCCAGTTGGTGAAGTCAACCCTAATATTCTAGATGTATTTTAATTTCCTTTTTTCAGGAAGAATAGTCCATTCCCTATTTCACCTTACCCCTGAAGTTTACCTCCCACCCTATTCCATGACTGCAAAATTTGAAGAAATTTACCATTTCCAATTTTGATTAAACTCCAGCCAAATTAATTAATTCTTCCCTTGGAGTATCCCAGGAACATTTGCTCAGCCATGGTTTCTAACTAACTGGAGGATAATGGAGAGGCAGGATCAGAGGGACATTAACTTAGTGAAACATGTACTTTGAAGTAGGCTCAGCCTGACCTGGTCCCTCGTCTCACTTAAAAGTAACTAGGATCCCCTGAGAAGCGTGTGAATCAAAGATCATCTGCATCTAGTCTCTGCAAGGCCCACTTATTTCTAGGCTCAGTACTCAAAGAATTGAGTGGATTTAAATCACCTTTAAAAAGTGAAGGGGAAAGTTGAAAATCATTGAATGCATTCGTTTTAAAATCATCAGGGATGAAAAAGAGAAAACAATAAACCTGGAAAACTGACAAGTCATGAGGGTTATTTTATGACGATAGACATGTTGCTGGAACTAACTGAATGTTCAGAATCTTATGGATCTGGAGAGAACATGTGAAATAAATGGTAAGTTAGGGAAACAATCAGTTTGGTGGAAAGACACATTCACCTTCAAGCAGCTCTGCCCACTTTATTTTTCCTAATGGCAGGCCCACGTTCTTACATGTATGTATGTATATACATGCATGTATGTATGTATGTACTTCTTAGTGGATTGTTTAGGATTTTTGAAAGTTATAATTAGTTCCAAAGTTATTACTATTCCCACTATTGTTATTAAAGTCTCCTTGTGAGGATGGTTACAGTGTTTGGTGTGAGAAAGGGGAAGAAAGGTGAAAGGTTCTGACTTAAGAACAGAACATCAGGTCTGATAAGTTCTGTTTTGCAATAAGCTTTTCACCCTTTCTCCTCAGTGCCAACAATTAGTTAACTTTATTATACAGACTAACAGGCGCATAGTGGGAGACTAATAAAAATATTTGTTGGGTTTATTATAGAGAAAACACTTCAATTGCTTGCCAAAAGGCACTATTATCATAAACCAATGTAAACAGCTTTGCCTTAAGAGTTTTCTTTCCAAAGAAAAGAAAAAAAAAGGAAGTTCCAGTGCCATGGAACTTTATCTCAAAACTATAGTCTTTTATCAGTGAAGAATATAAGAATGAGAAGCATCTGATTCATTATCCAGAAGAACTAATTAAAGAATTATCTTCAAATATATTAAAAAAAAATAAGGCTAAGTTTGGGTAAAGGAAAATGTACCATTTATAAGAATGCTTAGGTTTTAAGTACTTGAAACTATCTAAATTTACAAGGACAAATATTGTTAAGATCTTAGCTAATTTTATTAGTTATTCCTTTTTATGAAGCCTCTCTTATATATTATATAGTATATGTGACTATAGATGTATATATTTATTTTTTATAGATACTCAAATGGTTGGTCTTAGAAATTTAAGAATGCATTAAAAAATTTCTATAAGTCATTTACTAAATAGTAGTGTAAATGTTCCCATTTCTTTTTAATTGGGCGTATTATTTATCTTCTCTATTTTGAATAGTACGGCTTTCTGCTCAGAAGTCACAGCTGGTTTCAAAGACAGCTATTTCGGTGAATGAAATGGATTAGCAGTGACAGATCCATCAGTTTTGGGAGAACTTTCTCATGGTCCCTGGGAGATGTGTTCCTTTATTCTGAAACGATAAATTAATTGCAGTGGCCCAATCTACTCCTCGGCCCTAATCAGAGAACCTGGTGCTTTTGACACAATAATTATTATTCTGATGTGTTTTGATCTTCCAGGTATTCTAGCAATGAAACAAAGGCAAGTGAATCCCTTTCAAAAAAGAAATCTAAGATTATAACAAACTTTGATACATAATTTCACTTGTGGAAAAGGAGAATTTCTATTTTCTTGGTACTTTTGAGGCACTTTTCTTATAGGTTAGCCACTAGAGGGCATCATGAGGCTATACACCTAAAATATTTTGACTATTGATTACTCTTCGATTGATTACATGAAAAAAGTCACACTTCATGCTCACAACTCTCATTTAAATGAGTAACAATTAAGTTATGAAAAAATCAACTTGTCTGTCTTTCATTAAATCTGCTTTCTGAAGAGTTGGCCAAGTGAGAGACAGAGACTAAAGGCCCAGATTACCAACACCAAAAGACCCCAAACCAATAGAAAATGAATTCTTTATAGCAAATGAATGTCTCAGAAATTAATTCCCTGCTCCATCATTTTTTCACCAGCAGCCGGTAAACTAAGAACCAATATTCAGCTAATTGCTAACCTAGAGATAGCCAGGTTCAAAGTTCAACTTGTATTTCTCAGAAAATAAAATAGGGTGATTGCTACTCCCTGGTATAAAATATTTTAATTTCAACCAGTGAATTACCTCTTACCTGCCAATTTAGGGGGAATTATTAAGGATTTATAAAGAGTTGGGCCTGGATACAGTTAATACTTTGCTTCCTTGATTTCCATGACCAGTTCCATGGAAAATTTTAGTGTGAGGTAGGCAGTCAATACTAGTTGTAGTGATGTTGACTAGTCTTTAACATGAACTCCAACAAATTATTTTACCTGATATAGAATTATTTCAAAAATCTTGGACTAATATTATTTGAACTGTACTTTGCAATAGACTTTAATTTCAGAGCAATTTTAGGTTCACAGCAATATTGAAAAGGACATACAGAAAGTTCTGTACAATCTTTTCAACACATCAGAATTTCTTCCCTCCCCTATCACCTACCCCCAAGGACACTTATACCACAGTGGTTACAATTGTTTTGCTACAATTGATGAACTTACACCAACTTATCATCAGCAGAGTTCATAGCTTATATTATGTGTCACAGCTGTTGAAACTATGAGACTGACACCATATAGTGTCATGTATCCATGATTGTAGTATCATAGATGAGAGTTTCATTGCCACAACAGGTTTGCCTTCCTGCTAACCCCTGGCTACTAGTAATTGGTTTTTCCAGACTTTCACATATGTGGGATGACATAGCATGTACTCATTTCAGATTTACTTCTTCCACTTACCAATACCCAATTAATCTTCTTTCATATCTTTTTATGGCTTGATAATTCATTTCTTCTTACTGTTGAATAACATTTCATTGTCTGGACATTCCACTAAGTATCTGCTCATGTACAGAAGGACATCTCAGTTGTTTCTGGTTTTGTCAGTTATGAATAAAACTGCTGTAAACATTTGTATACAGGTGTTTGTGTGGATGTAGGTGTTCATTTCATTCGGGGAGTTTGCTTTGTTTCTAGCTCATCTGAGCTCTTTGAGCAGCTAATGGCTGATGACTTCAGTTCCATCAACCCAGAGAGGCTGCTGTTGTATCAAAGCTGGAAGAGCAGATTCAACCACTCATTCGACATTTCTAGAAATTTCGTGGTACACATTTGAAAACTAGTTGCTATTCTACCCATTGCAAAAGTCAAATATTCTCAGATTCTTTCTGTTTGCTTTCCTTTGAACTATTTTTAAAATGCAGCTATATTTTGAATGGAGAGGAATTATAAAGACCTCTTGGCCATAGGTTCATTCTTGACTTTTACTATTAACCTCAAGAAAAAAAAAAAAAAATATATATATATATATATATAATCATGAAACTACAACAAATATATTTTAAAATGCCTTTCTTTGGGATGGAAATAGGTATGGTCAAAAAGTAGTTTGTCAGAGTTTTGGTTAAAAGGGTATCTGTCCCAAGTTGGTGGTCTTACCTCAATTCCATTGCAGACATTTCTAATCTTGCTCACTGCCCAATCAGTCAGCGAGATACTGGTCTCCAACCTGGAAAGTCAGTCACAGTATGTGACTGGATGCTAAATGAGATCTCTCCTGCTAGTTCCCTAACAACCAAAGTCCCCAAGATGAGAGAAGTAATGAGTACTTTCACCTTCTGAAGAGAGAATGGCCCATCACAAGGAACTGGTCCTCATCTCAGCCTGATATGAAGATAAGAGTGAGGATTTCTCTGAAGGCATTGTCTAAGGAGAGGATGTTTTTCCCCTCAAGTCAAAACAAATGAAGAGGGCCTTCCCAGAAACCACTGGAGAGTGTGTGGGTCTTTCCAGGATGGGATACTGACATTTTAACTCACTCACACAGCTCACATTTCTTCCCCATGCCCTCTCTAAACTAAGGTCTAGATCAGAACCTGGCTGGTGACAGAGTTCTTGGGGAAATGTGGCCTACATTTCCTGGAGTCTCTATCTCATGTCCAATTCTTATCTGGAAGAAATTGAAAATCGGAAAAAGCCTGTCTGTGTGTAGGCCCTCAGCTAGTCAGTGAGCTGGCCTAGCAAGCAGTCAGCCTGAGGGGGTTCCCCAGCTCTAAGAATAGTAATGTTGTGCATCCTCTTGAGAGGAGGGTCTCATCAACAGCTCACAAAAGCCCCTGCCATCACTCAACTGCGGCACCTGTGAAATCCTAGGAAGAGCAGAAGGAACAAGCCTTCTAGAATGACTGGCAAGAAACATAAAACTGACCTCCCAGAAGAGCCAGCTCCTCTGAGGTCACCACCTCTAGCACCATGTCTCCATGCAGAAATGCAGAGAGAAACACAGAAACATAGCTACAGTAAAGTCCAGTGTTGCCACTCCCACCTTGTTAGGAGCTGTACTCTGAAGCCTCGGGCAGATGATCAGCCTCTCCTTCTGCCTCCCAAGTTACCTGGCCAATGAACTGAATTCACAGAGACAAACTTACTTCTAGAAGTTGATCTGGGCAAGAGCACTCTCATCTGACCAAACCCTCCACTAGATGCCAGGCAGGAGGGTGAATGGAGCCCTCCAGATACCAGAGCACAGCCCTCCAGAAGAACAAGGTCAAGTCCTGCTGCACAAGCTCACTGCTAGATTCCAACAGCACAGCCAACGGAGAGCCTTTTTCCCTTTTCCTTCACTCCCCTCCATTGTCGATTATCTGGAGGAAACAGTCCCTAATTGGGAGTAGTAGACAAACGAGGTCAACCAGTAGCACACACACCATGTGTATTTCTTGTACTCCAGGCTTCTGAGATTGTTTGGGTCTGCTTGATGTGGAAGGGGAAAGTTTTGGGTTGATATGAGAGCAGATTTTTCTGTATTAGGCTAAGTCAGAGTCTGTAATTGCTAAAACCAGAATTAGCTATTCATATCAGAAGTGGGGGTGATTTTTAACAAGTTCACCAACTAGGATAGCATGCACGCTAGTCAGTCAGAATGCACTCTAGTCAGAAGCACCTGCAGTCACTACAGACACTGTCTAGGCTTGATATTGGCCAGGCCTTACAGTGCCCTGAATTGGACAATGGTCTTCCAAGGATATTCTTGACAAGGAAAATTTTTTATTTACCAGAATGGCTGTGACCATTGCGATATAGGGAAAATACAGTGCGGTTCATCACTTATCATCTGGGAAGTGCAAATCAAAACCACAGTGAGATACCACCTCACACCAGTAAGGATGGCCCACATTAAAAAAAATGGGCAATAACAAGAACTGACATGGATGCAGAGAGAAAGGAACACTCCTACACTGCTGGTGGGAATACAAATTGGTCCAGCCACTATGGAAAGCTGTGTGGGGATCCTCAAACTACTGAAAATGGACCTACCATTCGATCTAGCAATCCCATTTCTGGGAATCTACCCAAAGGTGACAAAAACACTCATTCAAAAGGACACCTGTACTCAATATTTATTGCAGCACCATTTACAGGAGCCAGGATGTGAAAACAATCCAAATGCCCCCCAAAAAGAGGTATGGGTCAGAAAGTTGTGGTGTATGTACACAATGGAATATTATTCAGTGATCAAAAATGACAAAATTGAAGCATGAGTGATAACGATTGGACCTAGAAGGAATCATCACTGCAAAAATAAGCCAGAAAGAAAAGGAGAAATACTGAATGACCTCATCTATATGTGAGATGGAGGGAAAACAACCAAACAAAAAGACAGGAAAATTTGAAACTAATAGTCAGCAGAACTGAAGCATAAAGCAAGAGAGGGGGGGAGGGGGTAAAGTCAGGGGAGAGATGGGCACAAGAAACTAAGATAATGGTTCACAGGGAACAAGGTGGTGGGAGAACCTCAGGGTAGACAATGATGTAAATATATATGTATATGTGTGTGTATGTGTGTGTGTGCAATCAATTTAAAAAATAAAATAAATACAGTGTTGTTTTCTGCTGGCACCAGACCTTTTCCAGCTGTTCGATGAGCTCCTTACAACAGATTTTTCACTTGGGTTAGTGCTACTGGTCACTTCATTGGTCTGCAGCAGTCCTCCATGGCTGGGGGTAGACAAAGAAGTGGCAGATTTTTCCTTCCTGTTCCAAGTTGAAGGGGGAGGGGTCCATCTACCTTCCTTAAATGCCTCTGTTGGGTGCCTCTTTCCTCTTTTAGTCCTTAACACTGAAAAAGCAATTTCCTGGGAACTGACTTGCATAACTCGATCCTAATACTCTGCTTTTTTGATCTAGCAGTGACCAGTATCCACCTTGGAATAATGAATGGCTGGAAGAACATTCATGTAGACATTTGGAACTTTCCCTGGGTCTCGGGCACATATTCCCAAAGCTGACAACCGGAGCTTATTATGTGCTGAACCTGGCATTTTAGTATATGACTCTCTGCATACTATTAGTAAAACCATTCTTTTTACTACCTTTGTGGTTTTTTTCTTTTTGGTTTCTTAGCTACTGTTTTCCAACTAGGTAGTAACTGTATATTTAAAAGCAATAAACTCTCAAAAGCTTCAAATTTACTAAGCAAAGTAATGAAGTTTGCTTTAGCTATTGCTAATTTCATTTGCTATTCTAAACTATGATTAATTAAAAGACATTATCTCAGCATAAGTATTGGGTTTTGGGGGATCTCCCTACACTATTTATATTTGTACTACTAGAGTCTAGTGATTTGGGGATATTCATGAGTCATCTGACCTAGATGGTATTATCATCAGTCCAAATTTATTCTCTTGGCTGACTAAGTGATGCATCCATTATCTATACTGTGGGGGTCCATATACAGACAGGGTGTCATGATGAGTAACGTCTACTTGCTGCTGTTTTCCAGTCATGCTATTGGAGAGGAAGAAGGGAGAGGGAACACGTCCATTTGTTAAGGATTTCTGAGAACACCTGGTTTTGATGTAGATTTCAAATAAATCTTCCAAGATTAGCTTTTTGAAAAGTTTTAAAAATAATCCTGTCTAACTTTGTCCCTCTTCTGCACCAATAGCCTTACTCCCACAAAAAAAAAAAAAAAAAAAAAAAAAAAGGCCATTTCTGCTCATTGTAATGTCAGGCCTCCATTTTATGGTTCCTATTTTGTTTAAAGTTGTTCTCTGTTTTGAATCACAAAACCAAAGACTCCATTGCTTCTTTTGTCATTCTGTTGGCCTTCTTCCAAATTCTGGCCCCACTTTTTAGAGTCATTTGTTTGATTAAGCAAAATGGGAACACTAGCAAGTATTTCCTATCAGAAAGAACGTCTTCAGCAAAGAAAAAGGGACCTAAGTATCAACAGCCAATAAGACAACAGACAGGACAAGTCAGACTCATCTCCAAGTTGATCTGAGTTAAACTAGGATTCAAATATGGAGGTGACAGTTTATTTCCATCCTCATTCAGTATAGACTGAGTTTCCAGATTTAGGCTGGTTACACACGAGACAGGACTCAGCACAAGCAATGCCCGTGGTGGCTCCAAGTGTCATGGTCACCTGGGTAATTACGGCCCATCGTGGGGTTTATTCGATTTAAATGCTCCCCTTGCGCTTATCATCAGAGCAGACAAGCTGCCATTATTCTGCTTCCTTCTAAGTAGAAATGAAAATCTCAGGTGCAGAAGCTATGAAAGAGATTCCCCTTTCTGAAACAGTGAGGTTCTTGCCTAGGGCGAGTGTTTGAAATGTGTCATATAAAACTTCTCTTTCTGTTCCCAAATAGACTTCAGATGGCAGTGAAGATGGAAGTGGAGCACTGTTAAAATTAAAGACAGTTTTGCCTTTCAACACAGCAGATGGGGGGCTGACTCATCCCGGACACCCTCACCAGTCTCTCCCCTTTTCTCCCTCTTCCCCCCAAATATTTGGCTCGGAGATGGATTTTCCATCTCCAAGCTGCACCCAGGAACTACAATTCCTTATGGCTTCTCTGGTGCTCCAGAGAGCGAGGTGGTAGAGATAAGAAGGGGAAAGCAAAGGGAGGAGATGGCAAAGAGACCAAAGAGATCAAGGGGAGGACTCCAACAGATCAAGGCCCAAGGTCATAGCTTTATGACAGATTTAAGGCCCAGGAAGCCACTAAAGGAGGATCTGCAGGCTGAGTAGCTGCCCAGACCCTTCATGTCCACCCCGGGCAATGCCCAGAAACAGGACCTTTTCTCCCCAGTGCGTGCCGTGTCGTCTGTGAAAGCTCTGCCCACAAAGCCATCAGATGGTAGCAATTTTCAGTCACTTCCAACATGAGATGGTTTTGAACTTTAATATGCAACCTAATTATGACTGCAAACACTTTGTTAAGCAAACAAACTTCAAACCCTTTTTTTTTTTCAAAAACAACCCTTCTCTGGTCATTTCTTTTTGTACAAAGACTTTAAAAATAAAACTGTGTGGGGAATCAGGGACTCCAGGGATGACAAAAAAAAAAAAGCACCAAATTAAATGGCTTTAATGTAATCACCACTCGAATTCTGAGTATTTGGAGGTTTTCTTTCAAATCCAAAGCCGGAGAATTCAGTCTCCTAGGTTCTGTTTCTGAACTATGCAATGTCAATTCTAGACTTACAGATATTTTTGCATAAAATAGAGAAATAAACTGTTTTATTTGTTCCCAAATACTCTTTTGCTGACTGACCTTCTTTTCGGATTTGGAAATACCTAAGTCAGTTGAGGTTTTGTCTCACTGTGTCTGTTTCTCTCCACTTAGCCACACCTAGGGATTTTCTCACAGTAGCTTTTCTTTTCACCTTTCTTAGCCAATTTGAAGACACTGAGATCATTCTGTTGCTTAAAGAAAATCAAAAGATATTCCCCTGACAGGACAAAACCAGTCCCTGGCGGATCTGCAACACACAGAGACGTTTGAGTGGTGGGACTCCGGAATAAATCACCTAGGGAAAGAACAACTTCTGAATCTCTGGATCCCATACAAGTCTGCACTTTTCCCACCTTCATGGATCACCCTCCCAAGTCAGTTAGTTCCCTGCAGTCTTTGCCATCTCCCTGTTGTCTTTCACAAACATCTGAAGTGTTTTCCCTTTTACCTCAGAAAAAAACAGGGCTGAGATAATAGTCTCTGGTTCATACCTGTTTCATTAAATAATACAGTGGGTTTATTCCCCAGATCTCCAAAGCACTTAGCTCTCCCCAGGCAAGGGAAAAGCTACTAAGAATAAACTCCAGTAGAAACTCTAACGTTGTCTTCATTTGAAAGTCACTGCAGGTGAGATGAAAGATCCGGGATCTGACCACACTACATTTCGCCTGGGTTTTCACCTCCAAAGTCAAAATTGCTTCATCCTTTGGTGGGAGAAGATGGAAGCCAGAATATGGTTTAGGGTCAAGTTTAGAAGAGACCATGCTCTCTCTCCTAAGGAAAGGAGCCTTGCTTGCTGGCAACCTCTGATTTTGTTTTTGTTTTTAATTGTTTATACTTTCGATTTCTTAGAACATCAGTCATCTTGGTATGCGTGTTGGTACCCTTGGGAATGCCTCCTTTCTCCCCCAGACTACCCCCCTCTGGCCACTCAGACTCCTCTTGTCTTTGCTGTTTGCTGGTCTATGTTCAGATCTTTGGTTGCTTCCACATGGGGCAGGGGAACATGTGACACCCCGTCTTGTCTCACTCTCACTCCAGTCAGTCCTAAGCAGGAATAAGAGCACAAGTCACTCAGCTACTGACACAGAACAGGTGCGGGGACGAATATGATCCTAGACACATGCATCTCTTGGGAAGGACACAAAAAGAACAGGCAAGAGCCACTGCATGCAAGCTCTGACTTCGTGACACTTTTTTTGCTTACTAAACCACTATCCCTCCCTGTGCCTCCTTCTGCAAAGGACATCTCCAGCAAGCTGGCAGCTGAGGGGAAGCCTTCGGAAACTTTAAAGATCATACACCCAAGGTGGCCATCAGGACACTTTCCCTGAGCAACACAAGACAACACCAACCCTCCACGGTCATGAGATCTTCCTGTCTGTCTGTGGAATGATGGCGGCCTGCTTGAGAGCACAGGGAATTCAGCTGAAACAAGCAAACTTGTCACAAACGGTCCATGGGGGGAAACCTGGGATATTGATGATTTCTTTTTTTTTTTTTTGAGACTAGATCTCACTATATTTGCCCATGGAACCATAGGCTCACGTTGCCCAGGGTACCATGGACTCAAGCGATCCCCAGCCTCAGCTTCCCAGGTAGCTGGGATGACAGGTGCATGCCACCATGCCCAGCTATTTTGGGGGACTAGGTCTCACTGTGTTGCCCTGAGCATGACTTGAACCGTGATCCCCAGTTCCAGCCACTTCATAGGCTGAAGCTTACAGGCATGAGCCACCGTGCCCAGTGCTTGATGCTATTTTAACATGAAACAAATCTGGAAGCAGCACATTCCTGAATACCCTGTGATGTGATTTGTAAAAGTTCCTTCTTGATTTGGCCTCTGCCCATTGAGTTTTCTTTATTTAAACCCAAAGAAGTATGGTTCATCACTGGGCTAACACTTTTTTTTTTCAGAGCAATTATATATTTATTTTATTATTATATTTTTAATAATTCATTTATATATATTTCACATTTTTGTATTCCTCAGGGTTCACCCACCACCTCCCCTCCCACTCCCACCCATCTCTCCACACCCAGTTGTGCTCATTAGTTTGGTTGTTAGCTTATTTGGACTTTTCCTCCTGGCCTTTTGTTTATTTTTCCTATGCCCCGTATATTAGTGAAGCCATTTGGTTTCTGTCTTTTTCTTTCTGACTTGTTTCTGCTCATATGATTTCTTCTAAGTCCATCCATGTTATCACAAATGCATCAAATTTGAACGGAAAGAAACTGGACAAGTCGTTTCCCTTGACACTCTATCGGCAAACATTCTTACTGTAATTTTTGAGCACCAAGTATCTTCCTCCATGGGACATGACCACCTAGCGCCAATGTGCACCATCCACACTCTCACTGGCAGCATCTCCTCTTTAACCCTCCACTCTAGACTGAGTGAACATGCATCGATTCCAAGCTTCCTGTGCCACAGTGGCCACCGAGATTCAATGTGGGTCACCACACTGGTTCCCCTCTGCCTCTCTGGCAGGGCAGTGTGGGGCCAGAGTTTACCCAGGGGGTGCTGGGTTGGACTAACAAGGGCATCGCTGTGCAGCCAAGTCCTACCAAGAGGCAGGCCGGGGTGTGCAGGGAGAGGGAGGGGTGCTGGAGCCATTCATCCCCTCTGGTTTGCCTCCAGTCCAGTCAATCCTCATCAGGAATAAGGAGACTTCATGGTTTAACCCAACCACAGATACAGAAGAGTTGAGGGGTAAGAATGAAGGCCCTGGAAACACACACCACCTGGGCAGGACTCAAAAGGAGCATGGCGAGAACCATTGAACACTGGATTGTGAGACCAAGTACAGAGACCACCTAAGGCAGAATTATACCCACAATGTCACTGGGACTGGGAGTCATAATCCTGGTTCAGAGATGCCTTCAGCAAAGGCAAAGCTCTTCCCTTTTCCATAGGGGGAGGAAGACTGCAGAAATATGACAGCAACTCCACAGCAGAACTGCAAACCAAGAACAAGGAGACCAGTCAGACCTACCATCTGCTGATGGCTGTTCCCATCAAGGAAGCTCTCTACCAAAAAAAAAAAAAAAAAAGGCTGAGAGTCGAGTTCCCTAAGCCAAAAACCTGAAACACAAGGCAAACAAGCAACAGAATGGGACAGAAAACAGACAGAACAGAAGTGATAGCCACCAAGAATGAGGAGGTGTTGACACAAGCCAAAGGAGCTCAAACTGGTCTCTGATGGCACAGTGAGGACTGGACATCTAAACACCACAGTCTACCATGTCCCAAGGAAGCACATCTTCACCCAGGATCAGGACAGAGCTCCAGAAAAGAGAAAGATCAAAGGGCCAAACATGGACAAACAACAAGAAGAAAGGAGATGGAGCGACAGGGGTAGGGTGTGGTGGGGAGGATTCCCATGGAGACCAACAATCATACATTGTATGAAACCCAAAAAGTAAAATTTTAAAAAATAGATAGATTGATATAGATAGATAGATAGATAGATAGATAGATAGATAGATAGATAGATAGATAGATAGATAGATAGATAGATAGATAGATAGATAGATAGATAGATAGATAGATAGATAGATAGATAGATAGATAGATAGATAGATAGATAGATAGATAGATAGATAGACAGATAGGTAGATAGGTAGGTAGATAGGTAGGTAGATAGGTAGGTATGTAGATAGGTGGGAGGGAGATAGATAGATAGATAGATAGATAGATAGATAGATAGATAGATAGATAGATAGATAGATAGACAGACAGACAGATAGGTAGGGAGATAGATAGATAGATAGATAGATAGATAGATAGATAGATAGATAGATAGATAGATAGATAGATAGATAGATAGATAGATAGATAGATAGATAGATAGATAGATAGATAGATAGATAGATAGATAGATAGATAGATAGATAGATAGATAGA